>CM072254.1:41501028-41508528 GCA_036851935.1 Coregonus suidteri
GACTGGCTGACTGACTGGCTGACTGGCTGACTGTGGCTGACTGACTGGCTGGCTGACTGGCTGACTGGCTGGCTGACTGGCACACACTCACACATACACTCACACACAAACACTTACACACACATACACAGACACATACACACATACACATACACACACAATGTATTATTTCTTACATTGTTAGCCCAGAAAATCTTAAGTGTTATTACATACAGCCGGGAAGAACTATAGGATATCAGAGCGTCGTCAATTTAAAAAGCACTACGACCAGGATTACGACTTTCCCGTAGCGGATCCTTTGTCCGCACAACCCAGGGCATTAGAACTGATTCCAGAGGCCGACCCAAAACAATTCCGCCGGAGGAGAGGTACTCGGAGCGGTCTCCTAGTCAGACAGATTCTCACCACGCCACTTGGTAGGAGCGACTGGTCAGGTAGGACGCAATCCAAGAGTGAGCCGCGCCGGAGATGCCCAACTTGGAGAGGGTGGAGAGGAGGATCTGATGGTTCACAGTATCAAAGGCAGCAGATAGGTCTAGAAGGACAAGAGCAGAGGAGAGAGAGATAGCTTTAGCAGTGCGGAGAGCCTCCGTGACACAGAGAAGAGCAGTCTCAGTTGAATGACCAGTCTTGAAACCTGACTGGTTTGGATAAGAAAGGTCATTCTGAGAGAGATAGCAGGAGAGTTGGCTAGAGATGGCACGCTCAAGAGTTTTGGAGAGAAAAGAAAGAAGCGATACTGATCTGTAGTTGTTGACATTGGAGGGATCGAGTGTGGGTTTTTTGAGGAGGGGTGCAACTCTCGCTCTCTTGAAGTCGGAAGGGACATGGCCAGCGGTCAAGGATGAGTTGATGAGCGAGGTGAGTTAAGGGAGAAGGTCTCCGGAAATGGTCTGGAGAAGAGAGGAGGGGATAGGGTCAAGCGGGCAGGTTGTTGGGCAGCCGGCCATCACAAGTCGCAAGATTTCATCTGGAGAGAGGGGAGAAAGAAGTCAAAGCATAGGGTAGGGCAGTGTGAGCAAGACCAGCGGTGTCATTTGACTTAATAAATGAGGATCGGATGTCGTCAACCTTCTTTTCAAAATGGTTGACAAAGTCATCCACAGAGAGGGAGGAGGGAGGGGGAGGAGGAGGAGGATTCAGCAGGAAGGAGAAGGTGGCAAAGAGCTTCCTAGGGTTAGAGGCAGAGGCTTGAAATTTAGAGTGGTAGAAAGTGGCTTTAGCAGCGGAAACAGAGGAAGAGAATGTAGAGAGGAGGGAGTGAAAAGATGACAGGTCCGCAGGGAGTCTAGTTTTCCTCCATTTCCGCTTGGCTGCCCGGAGCCCTGTTCTGTGAGCTCGCAATGAGTCATCAAGCCACGGAGCAGGAGGCGAGGACCGAGCCGGCCGGGAGGATAGGGGACATAGAGAGTCAAAAGATGCAGAAAGGGAGGAGAGAAGGGTTGAGGAGGCAGAATCAGGAGATCGGAGGGAGAAGGTTTTAGCAGAGGGAAGAGATGATAGGATGGAAGAGGAGAGAGTAGCGGGAGAGAGAGAGCGAAGGTTGCGACGGCACATTACCATCTGAGTAGGGGCAGAGTGAGTAGTGTTGGAGGAGAGCGAGAGAGAAAAGGATACGAAGTAGTGGTCTGAGACTTGGAGGGGAGTTGCAGTGAGATTAGTAGAAGAACAGCATCTAGTAAAAATGAGGTCAATCGTATTGCCTGCCTTGTGAGTAGGGGGGGGACGGTGAGAGGGTGAGGTAAAAAGAGGAAAGGAGTGAAAAGAAGGAGGCAGAGAGAAATGAGTCAAAGGTAGACGTAGGGAGGTTAAAGTCACCCAGAACTGTGAGGGGTGAGCCATCAAGGCGTCAAGCTCATTGATGAACTCTCCAAGGGAACCTGGAGGGCGATAAATGACAAGGATGTTAAGCTTGAATGGGCTAGTGACTGTGACAGCATGGAATTCAAATGAGGAGATAGACAGATGGGTCAGGGGAAAAAGAGAGAATGTCCACTTGGGAGAGATGAGAATTCCTGTGCCACCGCCACGCTGACCAGATGCTCTCGGGGTATGCGAGAAACACGTGGTCAGACAAGGAAAGAGCAGTAGGAGTAGCAGTGTTTTCTGTGGTAATCCATGTTTCCGTCAGCGCCAAGAAGTCGAGGCCTTGTTGGCCGCAGAACGGCAGTTCCAGAGGCTGCCGAAGACCTGGAACTCCACGTGGGTCGTGCACGCAAGGACCACCAGATTAGAGTTGCAGCAGCCACGCGGTGTGAAGCGTTTGTATGGCCTGTGCAGAGAGGAGAGAACAGGGATAGACAAACACATAGTTGACAGGCTACAGAAAAAGGATACAATAATGCAAAGGAGATCAGAATGAAATGAACTAAACATCTGGGAAAGCGAGAGAGCGGGGCCTCCCTCACTTACGTTTCACTGAAACACTCAAATATAACTCTCCCAACTTCCACTTTAGAAATTATAATTGTTGTAAACTACAGCGGTTCAATGTTTTCTAGGAATAGACTCCAATTTAGTTAATTCAGCTAGCTAACTTGGTTCAGTATTCTTCTGTGAAAACCGCCCAGGGCACCGAATCCTATGACGCAATAGCCAACTAGCATGCCAGCCTCCAATAACACGGTTTAGCACCAATACTCGGTTACAACAAACCACCAGTGTGTTAACGTGCCAAACAGATCATTCGTGTCCGTGTCTAACGTTGTGTAAATTTTGGGTTAATTTTGACAATTTGAGTGAGTACGTCGTCAACTTATTCAGCCAGTTAGTTAGCTAGAATAGTTAGCATACTAGCTAGCCATTGCTCTCTGCCAATGAACCAACCCCTCCTCCCACGGCACGAAACACATAGAGAGAGCCAAGCTAACCTTAACTAGTCACCCACGTCCCGAATTCCCTTGAACGACTCTGGTTACCAGTATGTAAAAACAAAACAAAAATAAATGTAGGTTATAACTTACCCTTAGTAGCTACTGTTAGCCAGTTAAGTGCAAAGCTAGCCACTGAATCGATTCAGCCAGTTCGCGTCTGTCCCAACGGAGAGAAAGCGTCTCCAAAATATTACAGCTAGGTTGTTCCAGCTGTTGTTTAGTTAGCTATCCAGGTAGCAACAAGCTAGCTAGATTTCGAGTACAGTAGCTACTAACTACCTAACGTTAACGCTTCAGATAATGAGGTTAGAAAAACAGCTGAATGGTAGGTAACTAGCTGGCATAATTACAGGTACTCTTAAGCGTGAAATAACATTGGAAACAACTATCCACAGTTACTAATAGTTACCAGTAGCTACCCGCTAGCTAGCTAGCTTTATTGTTCCAGGTAGTGGGTTAGCTAGCCTCGTGCTTCACCGGGCTCAGCCGAATACAATACTTACCTACAATAATTACCTACAATAACCTACAATAACTACCTAGATAAACTACCTACAATACCTAACTACAATACCTACCTACAATCTAAATATATGGTTTAAGCTTTACTCGACACCATATAAGAAGCCAAGCTTACCTTCCGCTTAGACACCCCACGACCGAGGTAGTGGAATTCACGACGGCCCTCAAGGAACTTCACTGGACTTTATGGCAAACTGGAAACCACATATCCTGAGGCTGCATTTATTGTAGCTGGGGAAAAAGGCTACCTAAATTCTATCAGCATGTTGAATGTAGCACTCGTGCAGGAAAAACACTGGATCATTGTTACACAAACTTCTGCGATGCATACAAGGCCCTCCCCCGCCCTCCTTTCGGCAAATCTGACCACGACTCCATTTTGCTCCTCCCTTCCTATTGGCAGAAACTCGTGCTAAGGACTATTCAACGCTGGTCTGACCAATCGGAATCCACGCTTCAAGATTGTTTTGATCACGCGGACTGGGATATGTTCCGGGTAGCCTCTGAGAATAATATAGACGTATACACTGATTCAGTGAGTGGGTTTATAAGGAAGTGTATAGGAGATGTCGTACCCACTGTGACTATTAAAACCTACCCTAACCAGAAACCGTGGATAGATGGCAGCATTCGTGAAAAACTGAAAGCACGTACCACCGCATTCCACCATGGCAAGGTTACGGGGAATATGGCAGAATACAAACAGAGTGGTCGTTCCCTCCGCAAGGCAATCAAACAGGCAAAACATCAATATCGAGACAAAGTGGAGTCGCAATTCAACGGCTCAGACACGAGACGTAGGTGGCAGGGTTAACAGACAATCACGGACTACAAAGGGAAAACCAGCCACTTCGCGGACACCGACGCTTGCTGCCAGACAAGCTAAACAAGTTATTTCCTGCTTTGAGGATAACTCAGTGCCACCGACGCGGCCCACTACCAAGGACTGTGTGTTCTCCTTCTCCGTGGCCGACGTGAGTAAGATATTTAAACGTGTTAACCCTCGCAAGGCTGCCAGCCCAGACTTCATTCCTAGCCACGTCCTCAGAGCATGGGGAGACCTTTCTCTCCCTATCCCAGTCTGCTGTCCCCAAATGCTTCAAGATGGCCACCATTGTTCCTGTACCCAAGACTGCAAACGTAACTGAGCTAAATGACTATCACCCCGTAGCACTCACTTCTGTCATCATGAAGTGCTTTGAGAGGCTAGTTAAGGATCATATCACCTCTACCTTACCTGACACTCTAGACCCACTACAATTTGCTTACCGCCCCAATAGGTCCACAGACGATGCAATTGACATCACACTGCACAAAGCCTATCCCATCTGGACAAGAGGAATACCTATGTAAGAATGCTATTCAGTGACTATAGCTAAGCATTCAACACCATAGTATGCTCCAAGCTCATCATTAAGCTTGAGGCTCTGGGTCTGAACCCCGCCCTGTGCAACTGGGTCCTGGACTTCCTGACGGGCCGCCCCCAGGTGGTGAAGGTAGGAAACAACATCTCCTCTTCGCTGATCCTCAACACAGGGGCCCTACAAGGGTGCGTGCTCAGATGACACAACAGTATTAGACCTGATTACCAACAATGACAAGACAGCCTACAGGGAGGAGGTGAGGGCTCTGGGAGTGTGGTGTCAGGAAAAAACCCTCTCACTCAACGTCAACAAAACAAAGGAGATGATCGTGGACTTCAGGAAACAGCAGAGGGAGCACAGTGGAGAAGGTGGAAAGCTTCAAGTTCCTCGGCGTACACATCACTGATGATGTGAAATGGTCCACTCACGCAGACAGTGTGGTGAAGAAGTCCCAACAGCGCCTCTTCAACCTCAGGAGGCTGAAGAAATTTGGCTTGGCACCTAAAACCCTCAAAAACTTTTACAGATGCACAATTGAGAGCATCCTGTCAGGCTGTATCACCGCCTGGTACGGCAACTGCACCGCCCACAACCGCAGAGCTCTCTAGAGGGTGGTGTGGTCTGCACAACACATCACCGGGGCCAAACTATCTGCCCTCCAGGACACCTACAGCACCCGATGTCACAGGAAGGCCAAAAAGATAATCAAGGACAACTACCACCCGAGCCACTGCCTGTTCACCCCACTATCATCCAGAAGGCAAGGTCAGTACAGGTGCATCAAAGCTGGGACCGAGAGACTGAAAAACAGCTTCTATCTCAAGGCCATCAGACTGTTAAATAGCCATCACTAGCACATTAGAGGCTGCTGCTGCCTATTGAAATCACTGGCCACTTTAAGAAATGGAACACTAGTCACTTTAATAATGTTTCCATATCTTGCATTACTCATCTCATATGTATATACTGTATTTTATACTATTCTACTGTATCTTGCCTATGCCACTCTGATAATGACATTGCTCATCCATATATTTATATATTCTTATTCCATTCCTTTAGTTAGATTTGTGTGTATTAGGTATCTGTTGTGGAACTGTTAGATGTTACTTGCTAGATATTGCTGCACTGTCGGAACTAGAAGCACAAGTATTCCGCTACACTCGCAATAACATGTATACGTGACCAATACATTTGATTTGACATGCACACACACACGTACATTTTACATTTGACATTTTAGTCATTTAGCAGATGCTCTTATCCAGAGCGACTTACAGTTAGTGCATACATTACTTAATTTTTTTCATACCCCCCCGTGGGAAACGAACCCACATCCCCTGCCGGCCATTCCCTCCCCTACCCTAGACGACGCTGGGCCAATTGTGCGCCACCCCATGGGTCTCCCGGTCGCAGCCGGCTACGACAGAGCCTGGATTCAAACCAGGATCTCTAGTGGCACAGCTAGCACTGCGATGCTGTGCCTTAGACCACTGCGCCACATACACACACGTACACACACAGATATTGCTGCACTATCAGAACTAGAAGCACAAGCATTTCGCTACACTCACAATAACATTTGCTAAACATGTATACGTGACCAATACATTTGATTTGATTTGACATGCACACACCACACACACGCACACACACATACACACACATACACAGATACACACACACACGTAAAAACACACACACACGTAAAACACATAAACACGCAAACACACACGTACATACAATACCAGTCAAAAGTTTGAACACACCTACTCATTCCAGGGTTTTTCTTTATTTTTACTATGTTCTGCATTGTAGAATAATAGTGAAGACATCAAAACTATGAAATAACACATATGGAATCATGTCGTAACCAAAAAAGTGTTAAACAAATCAAAATATATTTTATATTGAGATTCTTCAAAGTAGCCACCCTTTGCCTTGATGACAGCATTGCACACTCTTGGCATTCTCTCAACCAGCTTCATGAGGTAGTCACCTGGAATCCATTTCAATTAACAGGTGTGCTTTGATAAAAATACCAAGTCCATATTATAGCAAGAACAGCTCAAATAAGCAAAGAGAAACGACAGTCCATCATTACTTTAAGACAGAGGTGTCAAACGTCCGGCCCACGGGCCGGATCAGGCCCGCAAACGGGTTTAATCCGGCCCGCGAGATGATTTTGTATAGTATAAAAATGACCTGCAATTTTTCAATAAAATAAACTGATGTTCCAATTGTGTTCACTGGATGGCGCAATAGCAATTGTGTTAAGCAAGCAAACTGTTTTATACCGGGGGCAGAGCAAGTAGGTCAAGCAAGTGCAGCCAGTCCGGATGAGCTACTTTGTTTTGCCCGCGATATTTATTGCGGCTTCTACTTTTAACATTATGTGCTTTGGCACCCTCATTGCCCCAATATGTCTCTGTCAAAAAAGAGAAAAGTGGACGCAGAGTGCAGAGTGTTCCAAGAAAAAAATTGTCATCCTTCTATTTATTCACGGAATTGAATGGGAAAGCTGTATGTTTGGTGTGTTCACAGCATGTTGCAGTGCTGAAAGAATATAACCTTCGTCGCCACTATGTGAGTCTTCATGCGACAAATATGACAACTTTCAAGGACAGCGGAGATGAGAGAAGGTGAATGAACTGTTGGCGGGTCTGAAGAAACAGCAGTCTGTGTTTACTCACAGCCGAGACATCAGTGACGCTGCAGTGAAAGCTAGCGACCTCATTGCT
>CM072254.1:41516028-41713528 GCA_036851935.1 Coregonus suidteri
AAGTAGAACCAGAACACTGTGACTGTAGAGCCTAGAACACAGAACACTGTGAAGTAGAGCCTAGAACACAGAACACTGTGAAGTAGAGCCTAGAACACAGAACACTGTGAAGTAGACCATAAGACCTGCCCACATTACCATTATTTGATAATTGTGTTACTGTTAAGGGTTCAAACTGGGTTCTGAACCCTGTCCCTTTAGAGTGTTAACTCAAACTGGGTTCTGAAACCTGTCCCTTTGGAGTGTTAACTCAAACTGGGTTCTGAACCCTGTCCCTTTGGAGTGTTAACTCAAACTGGGTTCTGAACCCTGTCCCTTTGGAGTGTTAACTCAAACTGGGTTCTGAACCCTGTCCCTTTAGAGCGTTAACTCAAACTGGGTTCTGAACCCTGTCCCTTTAGAGTGTTAACTCAAACTGGGTTCTGAACCCTGTCCCTTTGGAGTGTTAACTCAAACTGGGTTCTGAACCCTGTCCCTTTGGAGTGTTAACAACAATAACAGTGAAGTGGAGGCTAGGACTGGTGGACACTTGACCATTCTGAGTCCCTATACTATTGCAGCATGGACACTCTATGCCAGAAAAGTATTTTCACTGAGTGTCCATCCTGGAAAGAATATAAATTCCTCTGGAGAGTGTTTGTCTCTGAGTGGAGGAAAAATACAAAGATAGATAAACAATCTAGTAGAAGATGTGAAAGCTGATAGAAAGCTGATCTTGTTTGTTAAAAGGCTTTTCGTTGGAAAGGCAACATGGTGACCAGAGGAAAACAGTGGGCTGAAGAAAAGTTACTAATCTGTCCCTTAATCCCGTCAGCATCTGTCAGCGATGCATTCATCAAATGAGAAAAGGAAACTGTTACTGCTCCTCTCATAGACAAACAGGCAGGCAGTGTTGTTGGATTCTAGCACACAAGGATTGACCATCCATGATTCTACACTGAACAAAAATAGAAATTCTACATGCAACTGCCAGAACCAGTCAGGTACAGCCAGAACCAGTCAGAACCAACCAGTCAGAACAGTCAGTACACCAGAACCAGTCAGGTACAGCCAGAACAGTCAGAAAACCAGTCAGGTACAGTCAGAACCAGTCCGGTACAGCCAGAACCAGTCAGAACCAGAACCAGTCAGGTACAGAACCAGTCAGGTACCAGCCAGAACCAGTCAGAACCAGTCAGTACAGTCAGAACCAGTCAGGTACAGCCAGAACCAGTCAGGAACCAGTCAGAACCAGCCAGAACCAGTCAGGTACAGCCAGAACCAGTCAGTACAGCCAGAACCAGTCAGAACCAGTCAGGTACAGCCAGAACCAGTCAGGTACAGCCAGAACCAGCCAGAACCAGTCAGGTACAGTCAGAACCAGTCAGGTACAGCCAGAACCAGTCAGAACCAGTCAGGTACAGTCAGAACCAGTCAGAACCAGTCAGGTACAGCCAGAAACCAGTCAGGTACAGCCAGAACCAGTCAGGTACAGCCAGAACCAGCCAGGTACAGCCAGAACCAGTCAGAACCAGTCAGAACCAGTCAGGTACAGCCAGAACCAGTCAGAACCAGTCAGGTACAGAACTCCCAGTCCGACCAGTCAGGTACAGCCAGAACCAGTCAGTTACAGTCAGAACCAGTCAGAAGCCAGAACAGTCAGAACCAGTCAGGTACAGCCAGACCCTCAGAAACCAGGTACAGCCAGCCAGAGAACCAGTCAGGTAGAACCAGTCAGGTACAGTCAGGTACAGCCAGAACCAGTCAGAACCAGTCAGGTACAGCCAGAACCAGTCAGGTACAGCCAGAACCAGTCAGTTACAGCCAGAACCAGTCAGGTACAGCCAGAACCAGTCAGGTACAGCCAGAACCAGTCAGGTACAGCCAGAACCAGTCAGAACCAGTCAGAACCAGTCAGTACAGCCAGAACCAGTCAGGTACAGCCAGAACCAGCCAGAACCAGTCAGAACCAGCCAGAACCAGTCAGCCAGAACCAGCCAGAACCAGTCAGGTACAGCCAGAACCAGTCAGAACCAGTCAGGTACAGCCAGAACCAGTCAGGTACAGCCAGAACCAGTCAGGTACAGCCAGAATCAGTCAGGTACAGCCAGAACCAGTCAGGTACAGCCAGAATCAGTCAGGTACAGCCAGAACCAGTCCAGTACAGCCAGAACCAGTCAGAACCAGCCAGAACCAGCCAGAACCAGTCAGGTAACCTGCCAAAACCAGTCTAAGGTACAACAGCTCCAGAACCAGCCAGAACCAGTCAGGTACAGCCAGAACCAGTCAGAACCAGTCAGGTACAGCCAGAACCAGCCAGAACCAGTCAGGTACAGCCAGAACCAGTCAGAACCAGTCAGGTACAGCCAGAACCAGCCAGAACCAGTCAGAACCAGTCAGAACCAGCCAGAACCAGTCAGAACCAGTCAGGTACAGCCAGAACCAGTCAGAACCAGTCAGAACCAGCCAGAACCAGTCAGAACCAGTCAGAACCAGTCAGGTACAGCCAGAACCAGTCAGAACCAGTCGGTACAACCAGAACCAGCCAGAACCAGCCAGCCAGAACCAGTCAGGTTATTGTTTTCCATTTTCTCTCAATGTTTAGCCCTCTCTCCAAATATGTTTTTTGACACACATTTTGAGCTTGTTTTTAATCTTGTGTGTATTCCAATACTTCAGCTTAAAGCGGCAATCAGCCGTAGAAACAATAACAAAGTGGCCGCCCCGCCCCTGGTTTGGAGAAATGGAATCACTCTCAAATTCATAGACAGAGCAATGGATGCAAGGATTGACCATCCATGATTCTAAACTGAACAAAAATAGAAATGCTACATGCAACAATTTCAAAGATTTTACTGAGTTACATATAAGGAAATCAGTCCATTGCAATAAATTCATTAGGCCCTAATCTATGGATTTTGCATGACTGGGAAAACAGATGGTTTCTCCTGGTTGTGCTCTGTCCTGGATTACTAAGGTTTCTCCCTCCCTGTTTTTTCCAGACTAAAACTCCTCCCACCTTGATCTTCATCTTCTGAATAATAACTCTGGGTCTCTCCTTTGATGTCCTAATCCCTGCCGGCTCATCATGCATCCTACATAGACACTGCTACCTGCATCGTGGGGCTCATCATGCATCCTACATAGACACTGCTACCTGCATCGTGGGGCTCATCATGCATCCTACATAGACACTGCTACCTGCATCGTGGGGCTCATCATCCATCCTACATAGACACTGCTACCTGCATCGTGGGGCTCATCATGCATCCTACATAGACACCGCTACCTGCATCGTGGGGCTCATCATCCATCCTACATAGACACTGCTACCTGCATCGTGGGGCTCATCATGCATCCTACATAGACACTGCTACCTGCATCGTGGGGCTCATCATGTATCCTACATATAGACACCGCTACCTGCATCGTGGCTCACGTTGGAACTGGTCTGTCAACTATACTACTGGTAGCAACATTAACTCTCTCTGGTCCCAATCCATCACCTCATCCTGTGACTGCCTGCCCCTCCTTCAGCCTGCCGCTAGCCATAAACTCACCTCTCAGTCTCACAGTACTAACTTTGCTCTCCTCAACACTGGATCAATGACAACAAGCCCCCCTTGCTCCATGAACTAATATCTGACAACAAGCTAGACTTCCTCCTCGTAACTGAAACTTGACAACAACCTGGTGATTTATTTTCTCTTTACCAAGCTGCTCCTGCTGGTTATGTCTACCTGTGTCACCCCGCTCCACCTCGCTGTACTGTACAACTCTACAATCTAAACAACTCAACTGTCTCTCCCTGCGGTCTCCTCATTTCAATACATTGCCTATAAATCATCTTGCTTCATGACCACTAACCTTGTGTACCGTCCTCCTAAAGCTAATGAATCGTTCCTGTCTGAACTACTCACCTTTGCTGTCCACTCCCCCCCCCCCCCCCCCCCGCTAACTGTTGCTTGAAGATATGAATATTCATGTGTACTCATCAACTCAAAACTTGCCTCTGAATTTCATTGCTGTCCTGGACTGTTTTAATATTTTACCCAACATGTCAATGTTCCCAGTCACATCAAGGGACACATAGACAGTGTGGTGAAGAAGGCGTAACAGAGCCTCTTTAACCTCAGGAGGCTGAATACATTTGGCTTGGCCCGTAAGACCCTCACAAACTTCTACAGATGCACAATTGAGAGCATCCTGTCAGGCTGTATCACCGCCTGGTACGGCAACTGCACCGCCCGCAACCGCAAGGCTCTCAAGAGGGTGGTGTGGTCTGCCCAACGTATCACCGGGGGCACACTGCCTGCCCTCCAGGACACCTACAGCACCCGATGTCACAGGAAGGCCAAAAAGATCATCAAGGACAACAACCACCCGAGCCACTGCCTGTTCACCCTGCTATCATCCAGAAGGCGAGGACAGTACAGGTGCATCAAAGCTGGGACCAAGAGACTGAAAAACAGCTTCTATCTCAAGGCCATCACTGTTAAATATCCATCACTAGCCGGCTACCACCCGGTTACTCAACCCTGCACCTTAGAGGCTGCTGCCCTATATACACAGACATGGAATCACTGACCACTTTAATAATGGAACACTAGTCACTTTAATAATGTTTACATACTGCTTTACTCATTTCATATGTACATACAGTGGGGAAAAAAAGTATTTAGTCAGCCACCAATTGTGCAAGTTCTCCCACTTAAAAAGATGAGAGAGGCCTATAATTTTCATCATAGGTACACGTCAACTATGACAGACAAATTGAGAAAAAAAATCCAAGAAATCACATTGTAGGATTTTTAATGAATATTTATTTGCAAATTATGGTGGAAAATAAGTATTTGGTCACCTAACAAACAAGCAAGATTTCTGGCTCTCACAGACCTGTAACTTCTTCTTTAAGAGGCTCCTCTGTCCTCCACTCATTACCTGTATTAATGGCACCTGTGCCAGACGTGTCCCCCTGCTTAAGCCAGTACATGTCCAGGCCCGTCTGAAGTTTGCTAGAGTGCATTTGGATGATCCAGAAGAGGATTGGGAGAATGTCATATGGTCAGATGAAACCAAAAATAGAACTTTTTGGTAAAAACTCAACTCGTCGTGTTTGGAGGACAAAGAATGCTGAGTTGCATCCAAAGAACACCATACCTACTGTGAAGCATGGGGGTGGGAAACATCATGCTTTGGGGCTGTTTTTTCTGCAAAGGGACCAGGACGACTGATCCGTGTAAAGGAAAGAATGAATGGGGCCATGTATTGTGAGATTTTGAGTGAAAACCTCCTTCCATCAGCAAGGGCATTGAAGATGAAACGTGGCTGGGTCTTTCAGCATGACAATGATCCCAAAACACACCGCCCCGGGCAACGAAGGAGTGGCTTCGTAAGAAGCATTTCAAGGTCCTGGAGTGGCCTAGCCAGTCTCCAGATCTCAACCCCATAGAAAATCTTTGGAGTGAGTTGAAAGTCTGTGTTGCCCAGTGACAGCCCCAAAACATCACTGCTCTAGAGGAGATCTGCATGGAGGAATGGGCCAAAATACCAGCAACAGTGTGTGAAAACCTTGTGAAGACTTACAGAAAACGTTTGACCTGTGTCATTGCCAACAAAGGGTATATAACCAAAGTATTGAGAAACTTTTGTTATTGACCAAATACTTATTTTCCACCATAATTTGCAAATAAATTCATAAAAAATCCTACAATGTGATTTTCTGGAGAAAAAAATTCTCATTTTGTCTGTCATAGTTGACGTGTACCTGTGATGAAAATTACAGGCCTCTCTCATCTTTTTAAGTGGGAGAACTTGCACAATTGGTGGCTGACTAAATACTTTTTTCCCCCACTGTACTGTATTCTATTCTACTGTATTTATGCCACTCCGACATTGCTCGTATTAATATTTATATATTTCTTAATTCCATTCTTTTACTTTTAGATGTATGTGTATTGTTATGAGTTGTTAGAGACTACCACACTGTTGGAGCTAGGAACACAAGCATTTCGCTACACCGCAATAACATCTGCTAAACATGTGTATGTGACCAATCAAATGTATTTTTAATTGGATTTGACTAGACCTCGTCTGCTCTGTTGGCCTCAACCTAACTCATATGACCTCCTCCCTGTTCCCAGTGTCTGACCTCAACCTAACTCATATGACCTCCTCCCTGTTCCCAGTGTCTGACCTCAACCTAACTCATATGACCTGTTCAGTGTCTGACCCCTCATATGACCTTCCCTGTTCCCAGTGTCTGACCTCAACCTAACTCATATGACCTCCTCCCTGTTCCCAGTGTCTGACCTCAACCTAACTCATATGACCTCCTCCCTGTTCCCAGTGTCTGACCTCAACCTAACTGAGTGGTTATGTAATTACATCAGATAATACGTCTGTGATATGCTGGTGAAAGTGGGATGTTGATCCGTATTAATCCGTTACGTGTCATCAGATCATTAGATCCCTCCCTTTAATCTGATGACAAAAGCGGTGTTCTATTCCACAGATAAACAACAACAAGCTTTCAGGCTTTCTCATCCTCAACAATAACAAACAACAACATGTTTACACCCAGATAGTGAGGATGATAATACTGCTACCAGGCTGTGAAATCATTAACTCTGTTAGAAGATAAGATCAAATAGTACTTTATTAATCCCCCAGAGGGGAGATTTGATTGCACCAGCCAATACATACATTGTCTTTAAAAAGTATTCACACCCCTTGACTTTTTCCACATTTGGTTGTGTTACAAAGTAAGTTTAAAATGGATTTAATTGTAATTTTTTAATATCAAACTGGAAGAACAATTCTAACATATATTACATAAGTATTCAACCCCCCTGAGTCAATTCATGTTAGAATCACCTTTGGCAGCCATTACAGCTGTGAGTCTTTCTGGGTAAGTCTCAAAGAGCTTTCCACACCTGGATTGTGCAACATTTTTTCCCGTTATTCTTTTCAAAATTCTTCAAGCTCTGTCAAATTGGTTGTTGATCGTTGCTAGACAGCCATTTTCAGGTCTTGCCGTAGATTTTCAAGCAGCTTTAAGTCAAAACTGTAGATTTGCAGGAACATTCACTGTCTTCTTGGTAAGCAACTGTAGATTTGGCCTTTTGCTTTAGGTTATTGTCCTGCTGAAAGGTGCATTTTTATCCCAGTGTCTGGTGGAAGGCAGACTGAACCAAACTGAACCAAACTGAACCAAACTGAACCAGACTGAACCAGATTTTCCTCTGGGAAAAACTTCCCAAATAATTGCAGCCTTACCGCAAACATGGAAGAGGAAAGTGGAAGGGGGAAAAAGTAAGGAACTTGTCTGTCGGCCTTGCATTAAAGACCAACATTGGTTAAAGAAAATTGTGATAAATAAAAAAGTATACCAGTTTCATTTAAGGACCAAAGGATTGACAGCCGTCCCGTATAGATTGCAAAATAGTTGGGAAGAGTTTTTTTGACGTACCGATTCCATGGCATAGTGTTTATGAATTGATACGCAAAACGACGCCGGATTCATAAAAACTTAGAATTTTTCTATTAAAATTATTATACAAAATTATTGCTCACGACCCGGGGCCAATATAATGTTTATTTATGATGACACAGGGGATACACATCTTACCCAGCTACTGCAAAGATTTGGCTGCAAAAAAGAGACAGCAATCATTAGATCAGTTGTTTGGCCAAACTGTCCATTTGTAGCTTGTTTTTGGACACAGGTCCAGGAATGGCTAAAGGATTGCAATATTTACCTGGAGCTAACCCTGCAGATAGCACTACTGGGTGATCTGAAAAGTCATAGTCAATCGATCAATAACATAATAATACTTTTTAGCAAAAATGTTTTATTTTTAATTTACAATCTGTAGAAACAATGAGAATAGAAAGGTTCAGAACTTTTGTAAAACATAACAGTACAGTTGAAATATATATGGCAAATAGAAATCCCGAGTGGTGCAGTGGTCTAAGACCACTAAAGATCCTGGTTCGAATCCAGGCTCTGCTGTAGCCGGCCGCAACCGGGAAACCAATGGGGCGGCGCACTATTGGCCCAGGGTAGGGGAGGGAATGGCCGGCAGGGAGGTAGCTCAGTTGGTAGAGCATGGCGTTTGCAACGCCAGGGTTGTGGGTTCGATTCCCACGGGGGGCCAGTATGAAAATAAAAAAGAATAATGTATGCACTAACTGTAAGTCGCTCTGGATAAGAGCGTCTGCTAAATGACTAAAATGATATGTACCTGTTCTTTCACGTCGTAAATGTAAATGTAGTAACTAATGTAAAGCATACTGAGTCCATAATAAGTATATAGGTTATAGGTTGAGAGCTTTTGTGAAAGAGCACAGTTAGAAAGATATGGCATATAGAAGCAAACCGGATGGACATCATGAAAATGATCGGAGGAAGTTCAGGAGTAAAAACAAACAAAATATAATTATTGTAAAATTGACTGTGTCCATAAAATATATATAATATGTATAAGCTGGAAGTAGAGGCCTAAGTATTGTTGTTCACTAGTTTACTCCAATTAGGGAAGGGGTGGTGGGGTTGGAAAGTAATAAAGGGAAATATATTTATTTAAAGGATATGTATACAGTTGAAGTCGGAAGTTTACATACACTTAGGTTGGAGTCATTAAAACTCGTTTTTCAACCACTCCACAACATTTCTTATTAACAAACTATAGTTTTGTCATGTCGGTTAGGACATCTACTTTGTGCATGACACATTAATTTTTCCAACAATTGTTTACAGACAGATTATTTCACTTATAATTCACTGTATCACAATTCCAGTGGGTCAGAAGTTTACATACACTAAGTTGACTGTGCCTTTAAACAGCTTGGAAAATTCCAGAAAATAATGTAATGGCTTTAGAAGCTTCTGATAGGCTAATTGGAGATGTACCTGTGGATGTATTTCAAGGCCTACTTTCAAACTCAGTGCCTCTTCGCTTGACATCATTGGAAAATCAAAAGAAATCAGCCAAGACCTCAGAAAAAGAATTGTAGACCTCCACAAGTCTGGTTCATCCTTGGGAACAATTTCCAAACGCCTGAAGGTACCACGTTCATCTGTATAAACAATAGTACGCAAGTATAAACACCATTGGACCACGCAGCCATCATACCGCTCAGGAAGGAGACCCGTTCTGTCTCCTAGAGATGAATGTACTTTGGTGCGAAAAGTGCAAATCAATCCCAGAACAACAGCAAAGGACCTTGTGAAGATACTGGAGGAAATGGGTACAAAAGTATCTATATCCACAGTAAAACGAGTCCTATATCGACATAACCTGAAAGGCCGCTCAGCAAGGAAGAAGCCACTGCTCCAAAACCACCATAAAAAAGCCAGACTACGGTTTTCAACTGCACATGGGGACAAAGATCGTACTTTTTGGAGAAATGTCCTCTGGTCTGATGAAACAAAAATAGAACTGTTTGGCCATAATGACCATCGTTATGTTTGGTGGAAAAAGGTGGTTGCTTGCAAGCCGAAGAACACCATCCCAACCGTGAAGCACGGGGGTGGCAGCATCATGCTGTGGGGGTTGCTTTGCTGCAGGAGGGACTGGCGCACTTCACAAAATAGATTGTATCATGAGGAAGGAAAATTATGTGGATATATTGAAGCAACATCTCAAGACATCAGTCAGGAAGTTAAAGCTTGGTCGCAAATGGGTCTTCCAAATGGACAATGACCCCAAGCATTTTTTTATATTTTTTGGGTCATTTAGCAGACGCTCTTATCCAGAGCGACTTACAGGAGAAATTAGGGTTAAGTGCCTTGCTCAAGGGCACATAGACAGATTTTTCACCTAGTCGGCTCGGGGATTAGAACCAGAGACCTTTTGTTTACTGGCACAACGCTCTTAACCACTAAGCTACCTTCCAAAAGTGTGGCAAAATGGCTTAAGGACATCAAAGTCAAGGTATTGGAGTGGCCATCACAAAGCCCTGACCTCAATCCTATAGAAAAGTTGTGGGCAGAACTGAAAAGGTGTGTGCGAGCAAGGAGGCCTACAAACCTGACTCAGTTACACCAGCTCTGTCAGGAGGAATGGGCCAAAATTCACCCAACTTATTGTGGGAAGCTTGTGGAAGGCTACCCGAAACGTTTGACCCAAGTTAAACAATTTAAAGGCAATGCTACCAAATACTAATTGAGTGTATGTAAACTTCTGACCCACTGGGAATGTGATGAAAGAAATAATTATTCTGACATTTCACATTCTTAAAATAAAGTGGTGATCCTAACTGACCTAAGACAGGGACTTTTTACTAGGATTAAATGTCAGGAGTTGTGAAAAACTGAGTTTAAATGTATTTGGCTAAGGTGTATGTAAACTTCCGACTTCAGCTGTATTTATATGTCTGTATGTGTATATGTATGTGTATGCCAGTCAAGGTATTGGAGTGGCCATCACAAAGCCCTGACCTCAATTCCTAACCAACTTGCCAAAACTATAGTTTGTTAACAATACATTTGTGGAGTTGTTGAAAAACGAGTTTTAATGACTCCAACATAAGTGTATGTAAACTTCCGACTTCAACTGTATATATATATATATATATATATATATATATATATATATATATAAATATGCGAGAGAAAAAACATATGGGGGATTGGAAGTGATGCAGACAATTACATTGATCGAAGTTACAATCTATCTGCAATATTAAAGCTGATCTACCCCTGCCACGACTTCCTCCGAAGCCTTGTGTTCCCTCTGCCTTGGTTTCTCAAATGACTACCTCGCCTGGTTCACCAACTACTTCTCAGATAGAGTTCAATGTGTCAAATCGGAGGGCCTGTTGTCTGGACCTCTGGCAGTCTCTGTGGGGGTGCCACAGGGTTCAATTCTCGGGCCGACTCTATTCTCTGTGTATATCAATGATGTCGCTCTTGCTGCTGGTGACTCTCAGATCCACCTCTACGCAGACAACACCATTTTGTATACATCTGGCCCTTCATTGGACACTGTGTTAACAAACCTCCAAACGAGCTTCAATGCCATACAGCACTCCTTCAGTAGCCTCCAACTGCTCTTAAACACTAGTAAAACTAAATGCATGCTCTTCAATCGAACGCTGCTTGCACCCGCCCGCCCGACTAGAATCACTACTCTCGGCGGGTCTGACTTAGAATATGTGGACAACTACAAATACCTAGAAGTCTGGTTAGACCGTAAACTCTCCTTCCAGACTCACATTAAGCATCTCCAATTCAAAGTTAAATCTAGAATCGGCTTCCTATTTCGCAACAAAGCCTCCTTCACTCATGCTGCTAAACATGCCCTCATAAAACTGACTATCCTACCGATCCTTGACTTTGGCGATGTCATTTACAAAATAGCCTCCAACACTCTACTCAGAAGATTGGATGTAGTCTATCACAGTGCCATACGTTTTGTCACCAAAGCCCCATATACTACCCACCATTGTGACCTGTACGCTCTCATTGGCTGGCCCTCACTATATATTTGTCGCCAAACCCACTGGCGCCAGGTCATCTATAAATCACTGCTAGGAAAATCCCTGTCTTATCTTAGCTCATTGGTCACCATAGCAACACCCACCCGTAGTATGCGCTCCAGCAGGTATATCTCACTGGTCATCCCCAAAGCCAACACCTCCTTTGGCCGCCATTCCTTCCAGTTCTCTGCTGCCAATGACTGGAACGAACTGCAAAAATCTCTGAAGCTGGAGTCTCTTATCTCCCTCACTAACTTTAAGCATCAGTTGTCAGAGCAGCTTACCGATCACTGCACCTGTACACAGCCCATCTGTAATTAGCCCACCCAACTACCTCATCCCCATATTGTTATTTGCATTGTTATTTATTTTGCTCATTTGCACCCCAGTATCTCTATTTGCACATCATCTTCTGCACATCTATCACTCCAGTGTTAATACTCAATTGTAATTATTTTGCACTATGGCCTATTTATTGCCTTACCTCCATAACTTACTACATTTGCACACACTGTAAATAGATTTTCTGTTGTGTTATTGACTTTATGTTTTGTTTACCCCATATGTAACTCTGTGTTGTTGTTTTTATCGCACTGCTTTGCTTTATCTTGGCCAGGTCGCAGTTGTAAATGAGAACTTGTTCTCAACTGGCTTACCTGGTTAAATAAAGGTGAAATAAAATGTTAAAAATTTTCCTTTATTATCAAATCATATCACTTGTCTTCACACAACTGGAACTCTATTGATCGTATTTTTCAACCAGGTCTCTTTATTGATGTCGGGGCTAGTCAATAGGCCCAGTCCTTCTCAGTAGGATACCTTTTATGATGACCATAAATGTATACACTATTGAGTCTCTCCACTCAGCATGTGCAGTCAAGGCCCTTTCTCCCTGCGCAGATGGAAAGCATTGAGGGACAGTTTGGCACACTTTTAAAGAGAATGGCTGGAATTAATTCAGGCTTGATTCAGTGGCCGTGGCACCAGGGCTCCCCTCCTCCCCCTCTGCAACACAGCTCCCTTTCTTGGAAGGCCACTGCTGTTCCCTGGACCTTTTTCTTGTTTATCAAAAGGAGGGATTCTGTGGGACTGGAGACTTCAAAGAAATAGAGTAGAGATCAGTCAAAGCCTCAGCCTTCAGCTCTCTGCCCGGCTGTATCCTGTTGACCTGAGTCCAGGGCTCTTCATTACAACAACCAGTCAGAGCCTTCAACTCTGCCCGGCTGTATCCGGTTCTTCATTAGAACAATCAGTGATATAAAAAACAACTATCTAGCTGCGTGATCGGGGCTGTTCTACAGAGATGACAGTCAGTGAACTGAACGTCTCATAAGGCTGTATATAGGCCACAAGGCTCATAGGCCTCCCGAGTGCATCGCAGTGCTAGCTGTGCCACTAGAGATCCTGGTTCGAATCCAGGCTCTGTCGTTGCCGGCCGCGACCGGGAGACCCATGGGGCGGAGCACAATTGGCCCAGCGTCGTCCAGGGTAGGGGAGGGAATGGCCGGCAGGGATGTAGCTCAGTTGGTAGAGCATGGCGTTTGCAACGCCAGGGTTGTGGGTTCGATTCCCACGGGGGGCCAGTATGAAAAATTATGTATGCACTCACTAACTGTAAGTCGCTCTGGATAAGAGCGTCTGCTATATGACTAAAATGTAAATGTATATGATGTATATAATACCGTATATAATACTGTATATAATGCAGTATATAATGCTGTATATAATACTGTATATAATGCAGTATATAAGGCTGTATATGATGTATATAATACTGTATGTAATACTGTAAATACAGTGCATTCAGAAAGTATTCAGACCCCTTGACTTTTTCCACATATTGTTAAGTTACAGCTTTATTCTCAAATTTATTAAATTACAATTTTTCTTCATCAATCTACACACAATAATACCCTATAATGACAAAACAAAAAAAGGTTTTTAGAAATGTTTGCAAATTTATACAAAAAATAAGAAAACAGATACATTATTTACATAAGTATTCAGACCCTTTGCTATGAGACTCGAAATTGAGCTCAGGTGCATCCTGTTTCCATTGATCATCCTTGAGATGTTTCTACAAATTGATTGAAGTCCACCTGTGGTAAATTCAATTGATTGGACATGATTTGGAAAGGCACACACCTGTCTATATAAGGTCCCACAGTTGACAGTGCATGTCAGAGCAAAAACCAAGCCATAGGAATTGTCCGTAGAGCTCCGAGACAGGATTGTGTCGAGGCACAGATCTGGGGAAGGGTACCAAAACATTTCTGCAACACTGAAGGTCCCCAAGAGCACAGTGGCCTCCATCATTCTTAAATGGAAGAAGTTTGGAACCACCAAGAATGCCAAGAGTGTGCAAAGCTGTCATCAAGGCAAAGGGTGGCTATTTGAAGAATCTCAAATATAAAATTTATTTTGATTTGTTTAATACTTTTTTGGTTACTACATGATTCCATATGTGTTAGTTCATAGTTTTGATGTCTTCATTCTACAATGTAAAAAATAGTAAAAATAAAGAAAAACCCTTGAATGAGTAGGTGTTCTAAAACTTTTGACCCATAGTGTACATTTGCAAAATAAATTTAAAAACAGTTTTTGCTTTGTCATTATTGGGTCTTGTGTGTAGATTGATGAAGACATCAAATACAATTGAATCTGTTTTAGAATAAGGCTGTAACGTAACAAAATGTGGAAAAAGTAAAGGTTTCTGAATACTTTCCGAATGCACTGTAATGCTGTATATAATACTGTATATAAAACTGTATATAATGCTATATATAATACTGTATATCATGTTTTATATAATAATGTATATAGTATATAATAATGTATACACTATAATACTGTATATAATACGGTGTATATGCCTTATATAATGCTGTATATATTGTATATGATATTGCATATAACGTAGATATATGTAGATAAAATACTGTATATGCTGTATATAATGCTTTATATAATACTGTATATATTGTATATAATGCTTTATAGAATATTATATTTAATGCTGTATATAATAATTATGTTATGCTGTATATACTGTATATAATGCTGTATATAATCCTCTATATGCCTTATATAATGCTCTATATAATACTGTATGCACTGTATATAATTCTGTATATAATACTGTATATATACTGTATATAATACTGTATATAATGCTGTATATAATACTGTATATAATGCTGTATATAATACTGTATATAATGCTGTATATAATTCTGTATATAATGCTGTATATCATTCTGTATATACTACTGTATATATACTGTATATAATGCTGTATATCATTCTGTATATAATGCTGTATATTCTGTATATAATGTTGTATATCATTCTGTATATAATACTGTATATAATACTGTATATAATGCTGTCTATAATTCTGTCTATAATGCTGTATATATATCTGTATATAATCTGTATATATATATAATGCTGTATATCATTCTGTATATACTACTGTATATACTGCTGTATATCATTCTGTATATAATGCTGTATATCATTCTGTATATAATGCTGTATATCATTCTGTATATAATGCTGTATATCATTCTGTATATAATGCTGTATATCATTCTGTATATAATGCTGTATATAATATATATAATGCTGTATATCATTCTGCTGTATATCATTCTGTATATAATGCTGTATATCATTCTGTATATACTACTGTATATAATACTGTATATAATGCTGTATATCATTCTGTATATAATGCTGTATATCATTCTGTATATAATGCTGTATATCATTCTGTATATAATGCTGTATATCATTCTGTATATAATGCTGTATATCATTCTGTATATAATGCTGTATATAATACTGTATATAATGCTGTATATCATTCTGTATATAATGCTGTATATCATTCTGTATATACTACTGTATATAATACTGTATATAATGCTGTATATCATTCTGTATATAATGCTGTATATCATTCCCCCCCCCCCCCCCCCCCCCCCCCCCCCCCCCCCCCCCCCCCCCCCCCCCCTCCTCTCTCTCTGTGGATGACTTCGTCAACCACTTTGAAAAGAAGGTTGACGACATCCGATCCTCGTTTGTTAAGTCTAATGACACTGCTGGTCCTACTCACACTGCCCTACCCTATGCTTTGACTTCTTTCTCCCCTCTCTCTCCAGATAAAATCCTGCGACTTGTGACTGCAGGCCGCCCAACAACCTGCCCGCTTGACCCCATCCCCTCCTCTCTTCTCCAGACCATCTCCGGTGACCTTCTCCCCTACCTCACCTCGCTGATCAACTCATCCTTGACCGCTGGCCATGTCCCTTCCGTCTTCAAGAGAGCGAGAGTTGCTCCCCTTCTCAAAAACCAACACTCGATCCCACTGATGTCAACAACTACAGACCAGTATCCCTTCTTTCTTTTCTTTCCAAAACTATTGAGCGTGCCGTCTTTAGCCAACTCTCTTGCTATCTCTCTCAGAATGACTTTCTTGATCCAAACCAGTCAGGTTTCAGGACTGGTCATTCAACTGAGACTGCTCTTCTCTGTGTCACACGGAGAATCTCCGCACTGCTAAAGCTAACTCTCTCTCCTCTGCTCTTGTCCTTCTAGACCTGTCTGCTGCCTTTGATACTGTGAACCATCAGATCCTCCTCTCCACCCCTCTCCGAGCTGGGGCATCTCCGGCGCGGCTCACTCCTGGATTGCGTCCTACCTGACCGGTCGCTCCTACCAAGTGGCGTGGCGAGAAGCTGTCTCCGCACCACGTGCTCTCACCACTGGTGTCCCCCAGGGCTCAGTTCTAGGCCCTCTCCTTTTTCTCCCTATACACCAAGTCACTTGGCCCTGTCATATCCTCACATGGCCTCTCCTATCATTGCTACGCTGACGATACACAACTAATCTTCTCCTTTCCCCCTTCTGATAACCAGTGGCGAATCGCATCTCTGCATGTCTGGCAGACATATCAGTATGGATGACGGATCACCACCTCAAGCTGAACCCTGGCAAGACGGAGCTGCTCTTCCTCCCGGGGAAGGACTGCCCGTTCCATGATCTCGCCATCACGGTTGACAACTCCGTTGTGTCCTCCTCCCAGAGTGCGAAGAGCCTTGGCGTGACCCTGGACAACACCCTGTCGTTCTCCGCTAACATCAAGGCGGTGACCCGCTCCTGCAGGTTCATGCTCTACAACATTCGAAGAGTACGACCCTGCCTTACACAGGAAGCGGCACAGGTCCTAATCCAGGCACTTGTCATCTCCCGTCTGGACTACTGCAACTCGCTGTTGGCTGGCCTCCCTGCCTGTGCCATTAAACCCCTACAACTCATCCAGAATGCCGCAGCCCGTCTGGTGTTCAACCTTCCCAAGTTTTCTCACGTCACCCCCCTCCTCCACACACTCCACTGGCTTCCAGTTGAAGCTCGCATCCGCTACAAGACCATGGTGCTTGCCTATGGAGCAGTGAGGGGAACGGCACCTCTGTACCTTCGGGCTTTGATCAGTCCCTACACCCAAACGAGGGCATTGCGTTCATCCACCTCTGGCCTGCTGGCTCCCCTTCCTCTGCGGAAGCATAGTTCCCGCTCAGCCCAGTCAAAACTGTTCGCTGCTCTGGCACCCCAATGGTGGAACAAGCTCCCTCACGACGCCAGGACAGCGGAGTCACTCACCACCTTCCGGAGACATTTGAAACCCCACCTCTTTAAGGAACACCTGGGATAGGATAAAGTAAACCTTCTACCCCCCCCCCCCCCCCCCCACAAAAAAAAATTGTAAAGTGGTTATCCCACTGCCTATAGGGTGAATGCACCAATTTGTGAGTCGCTCTGGTTAAGAGCGTCTGCTAAATGACGTAAATGTGCCCTTGAGCAAGGCACTTAACCCTAATTGCTCCTGTAAGTCGCTCTGGATAAGAGCGTCTGCTAAATGACTAAAATGTAATGTAAATGTAATAATGCTGTATATCATTCTGTATATAATGCTGTATATCATTCTGTATATAATGCTGTATATCATTCTGTATATAATGCTGTATATCATTCTGTATATAATGCTGTATATCATTCTGTATATAATGCTGTATATCATTCTGTATATAATGCTGTATATACTACTGTATATAATGCTGTATATACTACTGTATATAATACTGTATATAATGCTGTATATCATTCTGTATATAATGCTGTATATCATTCTGTATATAATGCTGTATATCATTCTGTATATAATGCTGTATATCATTCTGTATATAATGCTGTATATCATTCTGTATATAATGCTGTATATAATGCTGTATATAATGCTGTATATAATACTGTATATACTGTATATGATATTGTATATAACGCTGTATATAATACTGTATATTATCCTGTATATGCTTTTATATAATACTGTATATACTGTATTTCATACTGTATACAATACTGTTTATAATGCTGTATATATTACTGTATATAATAGTGTATATACTGTATATAATACTGTATATAATGCTGTATGTACTGAATATAATACTGTATATAATGCTGTATATAATGCTGTATACAATACTGTATATACTGTATATAATGCTATATTTAATACTGTATATAATACTGTATATAATGCTGTTTATAATACTGTATATACTGTATATAATGCTACACATAATACTGTATATAATACTGTAAATAATACTTTATATAATACTGTATAAAAATAAATCATAAGGAATACGTTTTTGAAGTGTCAGTCCTATATCTAGATGATATAGGAATGATCAGGAAATACCGTATACATATATGTTTTTACACATATTTAACCCCTTATTTTTTGGGCATAAAACTACCTCCATACTTCCAGTCATTTGTATGGGTTTCCTTTAGACCATCCCAAAACAGAAAACACCATCAAGTTCGTGAGTCTCCCCTTTCTACAGTGAGGTCATATTGGTTTGCAGACTTCAGATGAGTCCAATGGGCCTTGTGGGGGTCATAGAGCAATCCTGTGTTGACATTGGCAGGACACTATGGTTTCTCTGGTCTACTCTGCCAGTCAGACCAGGCTGAAAATTAAAGCAAAGCATCTGATCACTATGTTTCTCTTGATCCCCTGGTCCGGAACATCTGGACTGTGTCCCAAATCACACCCTATTCCCTGACTACTACTACTACTATTCCCTAACTAGTGGACTACTTTGACCAGAGCCCTATGGGTAATGGTGTTTAGGATGAAAACAAGGAAGGATTACTTTATCCTATAACAGGTATTCCTTAAAGAGGTGGGGTTTCAAATGTCTCCGGAAGGTGGTGAGTGACTCCGCTGTCCTGGCGTCGTGAGGGAGCTTGTTCCACCATTGGGGTGCCAGAGCAGCGAACAGTTTTGACTGGGCTGAGCGGGAACTATGCTTCCGCAGAGGTAGGGGAGATGGAAGGCCAGAGGTGGATGAACGCAGCGCCCTCGTTTGGGTGTAGGGACTGATCAGAGCCTGAAGGTACGGAGGTGCCGTTCCCCTCACAGCTCCGTAGGCAAGCACCATGGTCTTGTAGCAGATGCGAGCTTCAACAGATGCGAGCTTCACCTGTTCTCACTCTCCTCAATCACCATTTAAACCAAACAGTCATTGCTCCTCTCTGTTTTGGCGTCGTATGCAAGACACTGAGTCACAAGCCTCAATTTATCGAAGGTTCTACTCAACGTTTATTTAGTTACTTAGGTTAGCTTACTTACTTCATTTACAATGGAGATTGATCTCACTGCCTCGGATTCCTAGATGTTTTCAGACCAAGTTCCAGACTCTCCCTAGATGTTTTCAGACCAAGTTCCAGACTCTCCCTAGATGTTTTCAGACCAAGTTCCAGACTCTCCCTAGATGTTTTCAGACCAAGTTCCAGACTCTCCCTAGATGTTTTCAGACCAAGTTCCAGACTCTCCCAAGATGTTTTCAGACCAAGTTCCAGACTCTCCCTAGATGTTTTCAGACCAAGTTCCAGACTCTCCCAAGATGTTTTCAGACCAAGTTCCAGACTCTCCCTAGATGTTTTCAGACCAAGTTCCAGACTCTCCCAAGATGTTTTCAGACTCTCCCAAGATGTTTTCAGACCAAGTTCCAGACTCTCCCTAGATGTTTTCAGACCAAGTTCCAGACTCTCCCAAGATGTTTTCAGACCAAGTTCCAGACTCTCCCAAGATGTTTTCAGACCAAGTTCCAGACTCTCCCAAGATGTTTTCAGACCAAGTTCCAGACTCTCCCTAGATGTTTTCAGACCAAGTTCCAGACTCTCCCAAGATGTTTTCAGACCATGTTCCAGACTCTCCCTAGATGTTTTCAGACCAAGTTCCAGACTCTCCCAAGATGTTTTCAGACCAAGTTCCAGACTCTCCCTAGATGTTTTCAGACCAAGTTCCAGACTCTCCCTAGATGTTTTCAGACCAAGTTCCAGACTCTCCCTTCTGCATTGTCAGGGACAAACCACCTCTAACCAGACGGCTGCGGTCCGTTGTCTCGGGGCCCCGCCACCGCTCCAGGCCTCACAAAGAAACGGAATGCCGTGGCCAGCCTCCAGGCCGACCTCCCCACCTCCCTGCCCACCGGAGCTCACCAGCCTCCCCTCTCCACATACAGGGACGGCTCGGGCCCCCACCATCCCACCAACCTACAGAACCTTTCCCCACTGCTCCCCGTTTCCATCTCTGAGGTATCCAAATTCAGGCCTCCAGTGCTGTCGGACTGGACCATTTACAGAGGCATCCCTTTCCATCGTAATGACAAGGCCAAGCTGTTCCGCCTGTACGTGGGCTCCCTGGGGGGTAACACACGGCTTATGCCTCTTTCTAGAGCTCCGACTTCTCCAACCTGAAGATCAGTGACATCACATCAACAGAAAACACGGCGGACCCTTTCGCTTATGGTAAAAATTTAAATGTTTTAAACTTTAAAACATTATATATATATATATATATATATATATATATATATATATATATATATATATTTTGCGTGACATGCATTTATATTGTCTATATTGTTTGAGGTTGATTATTGTTAGGTGAAGTTGTGAAATGTAACAGCTATGATAATTTGCTAGCTACTCTGGCGCTAGAGTAGAAAGCACTAGCTAATGCTAGCTAGCAAGCGCAGATGCTGTTGAAGATAGCTAATACCTATCATTGTAAAAACCTAATGTCCCTGAGCATACGGCCTCTTGGGTGTCAGTGTATGCAGACAAGAACATGAATTTGTTCATTGATCGGGAAAAGCCCAAACCCCTCAAGTCGCCCCTGTACCAACCAGCTGGGGGTTATACAAGCTACTTCCTTGATTAAGATTGGACCATAAGAGTTCACATTCTTGGTCAGTTTAACCAATTACTCCAGCTACATAATCAAGTGATTCGTTTGTTACACAGCTATTAATATATATCATCGTACAATGAACTGATGAGATGTAATTATTGATCTAGGTCTTGAGGCCAGCTGTGAGGTTGGAGAGACAGATGCAGTATGTCGATGGAGACCGAGCAGCCGAGAGAGACAGTCCAGCCTTCCACTAGCACAGCCTCCCTGCCAACCAACCATGTGTCACATCTACTCTGGTGTTTTTGAGGTCCCTTAAGAGTAGATTTGACACTTAAGGGACCCCCAAAACAACAGAGTAGAGGTGACACATTTTTTTTAAAGACACAAAAAGAAGAAATACAAAAAGGATCATATCACCTCCACCTTACCTGTCACCCTAGACCCACTTCAATTTGTTTACCGCCCCAATAGGTCCACGGATGATGCAATTACCATCGCACTGCACACTGCCCTATCCCATCTGGACAAGAGGAATACCTACGTCAGAATGCTGTTCATTGACTATAGCTCAGCCTTCAACAACATAGTACCCTCCAAGCGCATTATTAAGCTCGGGGCCCTGGGTCTGAACCCCGCCCTGTGCAACTGGGTCCTTGACTTCGTGACGGGCCACCCCCAGGTGGTGAAGGTAGGAAACAACATCTCCACTTCGCTGATCCTCAACACAGTGGCCCTACAAGGGTGCGTGCTCAGCCCCCTCCTGTACTCCCTGTTCACCCATGACTACGTGGCCAAGCACGCCTCCAACTCAATCATCAAAATTACAGATGACACAACAGTAGTAGGCCTGATTACCAACAATGACGAGACCGCCTACAGGGAGGAGGTGAGGGCCCTGGCGGAGTGGTGCCAGGAAAATTACCTCTCCCTCAACGTTGAACAAAATGAAGGAGCTGATCATGGACTTCAGGAAACAGCAGAGGGAGCATGCCCCCATCTACATCAACGGGGCCGCAGTGGAGAAGGTGAAAATCTTCAAGTTCCTTGGCGTACATATCACTGACAATGTGAAATGGTCCACCCATGCAGAAAGTGTGGTGAAGAAAGCGCAACAGTGTTTCTTCAACCTCAGGAGGCTGAAGAAATTTGGCTTGGCCGTTAAGACCCTCACAAACTTTTACAAATGCACAATTAAGAGCATCCTGTCAGGCTGTATCGGCAACTGCACCGCCCGCAACCGCAGGGCTCTCCAGAGGGTGGTGCGGTCAGCCCACTGCTTGCCCTTCAGGACATCTACAGCACCCGATGTCACAGTTAGGCCAAGAAGATCATCAAAGGCCTCAGCAACCCGAGCCACGGCCTGTTCACCCCGCTATCATCCAGAAGGCGAGGTCAGTACAGGTGCATCAAAGCTGGGACGGAGAGACTGAAAAACTGCCTCTATCTCAGACTGTTAAACAGCCATCACTAGCCGGGTACCACCCATCTCAAGGCCATCAGACTGTTAAATAGCCATCACTAGCCGGGTACCACCCATCTCAAGGCCACCAGACTGTTAAATAGCCATCACTAGCCGGGTACCACCCATCTCAAGGCCACCAGACTGTTAAATAGCCATCACTAGCCGGGTACCACCCATCTCAAGGCCACCAGACTGTTAAATAGCCATCACTAGCCGGGTACCACCCATCTCAAGGCCAGACTGTTAAATAGCCATCACTAGCCGGGTACTACCCATCTCAAGGCCATCAGACTGTTAAATAGCCATCACTAGCCGGGTACCACCCATCTCAAGGCCACCAGACTGTTAAATAGCCATCACTAGCCGGGTACCACCCATCTCAAGGCCACCAGACTGTTAAATAGCCATCACTAGCCGGGTACCACCCATCTCAAGGCCATCAGACTGTTAAATAGCCATCACTAGCCGGGTACCACCCATCTCAAGGCCACCAGACTGTTAAATAGCCATCACTAGCCGGGTACTACCCATCTCAAGGCCACCAGACTGTTAAATAGCCATCACTAGCCGGGTACCACCCATCTCAAGGCCACCAGACTGTTAAATAGCCATCACTAGCCGGGTACCACCCATCTCAAGGCCACCAGACTGTTAAATAGCCATCACTAGCCGGGTTACCACCCATCTCAAGGCCACCAGACTGTTAAATAGCCATCACTAGCCGGGTACCACCCATCTCAAGGCCATCAGACTGTTAAACAGCCATCACTAGCCGGCATCCACCCAGTACCCTGCCCTGAACTTAGTCGCTGTCACTAGCCGGCCACCACCCGGTTACTCAACCCTGCACCTTAGAGGCTGCTGCCCTATATACATAGACATGGAACACTGGTCACTTTAATAATGTTTACATACTGTTTTACCCATTTCATATGTATATACTGTATTCTAGTCAAGGCCATCCTATTTAACTATTGCTGTATATATGCTGTTCTATCCTACGTATTCTTCAGATATACTACATATTCTATCCACATACTGTCCATAATGTCTATACATCCCATCACCCACACACACACACACACACACATACACACACTTACACACACACACACACACACACACAAACATACACACACACACATACACACACTACACACACACACACACACACACAAACAAACATATACACACACACACATACACACACACACATACACACACTTACACACACACACACACACACACAAACAAACAAACATATACACACACACACACACATACACACACACATACACACACTTACACACACACACACACACACACACAAACAAACATTTACACACACACACACACACACACACACACACACACACACACATACACACACACACACACACACACATACACACACACATACAGTACCAGTCTAAAGTTTGGACACACCTACTCATTCCAGGGTTTTTCTTTATTTTTACTATTTTCTACATTGGGCTGCAGGTAGCTTAGTGGTTAAGAGCGTTGTGCCAGTAACCAAAAGGTTGCTGGTTCTAATCCCCGAGCCGACTAGGTGAAAAATCTGTCGATGTGCCCTTGAGCAAGGTACTTAACCCTAATTGCTCCTGTAAGTCGCTCTGGATGAGAGCGTCTGATAAATGACTAAAACGATAATAATGATAGTGAAGACATCAAAACTATGAATAAGACATGGAATCATGTAGTAACCAAAAACGTTTTAAAAAAATTTCAATATATTTGAGATTCTTCAAAGTAGCCACCCTTTGCCTTGATGACAGCTTTGCACACTCTTGGCATTCTCTCAACCAGCTTCATGAGGTAGTCACCTGGAATGCATTTCAATTAACAGGTGTACTTTGTTAAAAGTTAATTTGTGGAATTTCTTTCCATCTTAATGCGTTTGAACCAATCAGTTGTGTTGTGACAAGGTAGGGGTGGTATACAGAAGATAGCCCTATTTGGTAAAAGACCAAGTCCATATTATGGCAAGAACAGCTCAAATAAGCAAAGAGAAATGACAGTCCATCATTACTTTAAGACATGAAGGTCAGTCAATAAGGAACATTTCAAGAACTTTGAAAGTTTCCTCAAGTGCAGTCGCAAAAACCATCAAGCGCTATGATGAAACTGGCTCTCATGAGGACCGCCACAGTAAAGGAAGACCCAGAGTTACCTCTGCTGCAGAAGATAAGTTCATTAGAGTTAACTGCACCTCAGATTGTAGCCCAAATAAATGCTTCACAGAGTTCAAGTAACAGACACAGCTCAAAATCAACTGTTCAGAGGAGACTGCTGCAAAGAAACCACTACTAAAGGACACCAATAAGAAGAAGAGACTTGCTTGGGGCAAGAAGCACGAGCAATGGACATTAGACCAGTGGAAATATGTCCTTTGGGCTGATGAGTCCAAATTTGAGATTTTTGGTTCCAACCTCTGTTTCTTTGTGAGACGCAGAGTAGGTGAACGGATGATCTCCTCATGTGTGGTTCCTACTGTGAAGCATGGAAGAGGAGGTGTTATGGTGTGGGGGTGCTTTGCTGGTGACACTGTCTGTGACTTATTTAGAATTCAGGCACACTTAACCAGCATGGCTACCACAGCATTCTGCAGCGATACGCCATCCCATCTGGTTTGCGCTTAGTGGGACTATAATTTGTTTTTCAACAGGACAATGACCCAACACACCTCCAGGCTGTGTAAGTGCTATTTTACCAAGAAGGAGAGTGATGGAGTGCTGCATCAGATGACCTGGCCTCCACAATCCCCCAACCTCAACCAAATTGAGATGGTTTGGGATGAGTTGGACCGCAGAGTGAAGGAAAAGCAGCCAACAAGTGCTCAGCATATGTGGGAACTCCTTCAAGACTGTTGGAAAAGCATTCCAGGTGAAGCTGGTTGAGAGAATGCCAAGAGTGTGCAAAGCTGTCATCAAGGTAAGGGTGGCTACTTTAAAGAATCTAAAATGTAAAATATATTTTGATTTTTTAAACACTTTTTTGGTTACTACATGATTCCATATGTGTTATTTCATAGTTTTGATGTCTTCACTATTATTCTACAATGTAGAAAATAGTTAAAATAAAGAAAAACCCTTGAATGAGTAGGTGTGTCCAAACTTTTGACTGGTACTGTATATATTTACACTCTGGACTCTTGACATTGCTCATCCTAATATTTTTATATTTCTTAATTCCATTATTTTACTTTTAGTTGTGTGTGTATTGTTGTGTATCGTTAGATATTACTGCACTGTTGGAGCTAGGAACACAAGCATTTCGCTACACCGCAATAACATCTGCTAAACATGTGTATGTGACCAATAAAATTTGATTTGATACTATTTCCATTGTACAATATAGGCTTGTACACATAACATTTTATCCTCAACACATTTCCAATATGTACTTTAAATATTATTCCTCAACTATTTGTTTGCTTTCTACTGGAAGAATAGATAGTGCATGTAAATAGCCCAATCGAGCCAGGAATCTCTCTCTCTCTCTCGCTTCTTGGAAGGCAGGAAGCAGCGTGGGCAGGCCAGCCTCCCTGTATGTCACCGCCCGCGTCACAGTTTTTTCCAGTGACGGGAGGCTGCGCTGCGGAGCAGTCTGTCTCAGACAAGGGAAAGGCTTAGGCTGCCACTGACCGTGTGGTCTGCTACAATCGAGACAAAAACGATAGGTCTGTTCGAGGATAAAGCGCGATTGTGTCGCTTGGATTGTGAATATTTTACTATATTTTCACTAATGGTGATCTGATATCTGAATTATTGGTGAGTAGCGGCGCTGTTGGTTATTTAACACCGTTCTGTGTAATTTATGTGTAAAAGCTTCGGGGGTGGAGACAAGCCAAATAGTTAGGATGTTCTTTCCCAGTCACCATAGCAGTAACAGCACTGGTGCTCATTATTTTTATCATGATCGTTTGGTTACATTGTTGCAAAAGGGAAGGTAGGCTAGACATTATAGACAAAGCTATGGTATTTAAATATGATGATAACAGGGTATATAATGAAATGGTTCATTTAGTTGATGGTCGCATTTTTATAAATCTGACGTTTTATCGCAGCTGTTGAGATTAAAGCTAATTGACTACTTAAAGTTTGTTGGTGTTTGGCCTTTAATAAACCATGTGATTGTAGCAGGTTGCCTGCAGGACAGGTGAGGACAGAGCACGCCAGTGTTTTATTGCTCTATTGATTGCAATGCTGCTGTGCTTTTATTGAAGAAATGTTCTTTCATCAATTAGGCGGATGGTTTTTATGACATGCACATGATGTCCATGCACATGGTAGGCTATTATAGGCTAGTTGATTTATGTGACTTTGTAGTTTTTAATGGGTATTCCTAATATTGTGTGCCGCCTACAGTGTGTTGAGCCTAAATGGATTCCCTAGTTCGCCTCCACTACAGCACGAGCTCTCACAGCTGATGGAAGTGTTGTCAATTATCATTAATCACGACGAGGATTGATCGGTCAACATGGGGAGGCTGGCCACAGATAATCACACGTGATATAATGATTGACAGCAATTAGGCTGCGCTATTCAAATGAAATGGCCCATGTGTGTTGATCGCCTTGTTATTGAAATGGGCATTGATTAATCATTAGGATATTCTATTCACGTGTATCGGCCCGTGAATCCGGGACATTCAGATGCCACTTGGCGCAAAGGAATCCCTTTCATTGTTCAATCTTTGTCTGTCTGAACCTGAAAATCAATTACAGCTTGTTAGTTAATAATTCATATCGAAAGGATTGGTTATTCTGCATTGGACCACACATGTAATGTTTAGAAAACATGAAAACGCATGTTTTTTTTTGTCTTCTGGAAGCCTATTTTTAAATCATGTTTTTTGGATAGTAGGCCTAAAATGGTTTTTTTGAGTAGAATGTATCACTGTATTATGCTCAGCAGCTGGTGTGACGTGTTTACTGCTGTGTGTATTCGGGTATAGCGCCGTGTTTCCTGCTGTGTGTGTGAGGGCATAGCGCCGTGTTTCCTGCTGTGTGTGTAGTCGGGCATAGCGCCGTGTTTCCTGCTGTGTGTGTAGTCGGGTATAGGTGTTTACTGCTGTGTGTGTAGTCGGGTATAGCGCCGGAGTCTCCAGCCCGACCTCCACGGACCATGTTAGGAATTCGAATTCGAATCGTTAGCATGTTCGGTCCTGTGTGGCTCATTTGGTAGATCATGGCGCTTAACGCCAGGGTTCACATAAAAAATGTATACACTCACTACTGTAAATCGCTCTGGATAAGAGCATCTGCTAAATAACTAAAATGTTCTCTACTACCTCAAAGATCCTTTGTTTACAGACCGCTGCATGTGATCACCAGACTGGCATTCTGTTCTGCTGCCCTCGCCAACTTTGTTTTGAATGATATGTTGTTTGTGATTTCATCATGAGTATTATTTGTATTCCTCTTGTCAGTTGGCCACTACTCATCTATATTTCATAGTGATCTTCTGATCTGTTTTCCACTAATTGGTCTTTTGACCAATCACATCAGATCTTTTTCAGAGCTGATCTGATTGTTCAAAAGACCAATTTGTGAGAGAAACGATCAGAATTGGGCTTCCTGTGTAAACACAGCTCTTGTGTTATGAATGTGGCAGCTATAAAGTGAAATGTGTTCAGTATGTTGAAGCAGATGCTCTCATTCTCACACTGCATTAGAGAACAGATTAGACCGATACACATTTGGCAGCTCTTCCACAGTGTGGGAGTCTTGTTTCACCTAGGTTGTGTCCCAAATGGCACCCTAGTCCCTATATAGTGCACTACTTTTGACCAGGTCCCTATTCCCTATATAGTGCCCTACTTTAGACCAGAGAATGGCACCCTAGTCCCTATATAGTGCACTACTTTTGACCAGGACCCATAGGGAATAGGGTCCATTTGGGATGCAGACCCAGTCTACATGTCTATATCCTCCTAACTAGTCTACACGGTGGATGGTGCTGAAGGAGTCAGGAGATGTGAGACGGACAGACAGTTGGTCAGACGGTATACAGATTATTTAAATAGCTACTTCCTGTGCACTGCCGCGCACGTTTCACAACCACAGGAAACTGTTTGTTTAACTGACACACGTACACAGCAGGCTTCTGTCTCCAGGGACAGGGTGTTAATACGTGTTGATGAACAGAAGCTGTTGTCGGTTTTAGTTATCCCAAACAGCAGATAGTGGTCACGGTTTAGTTCTGCTAACAGTCTTTCTCTTCTGTCATATTCTCCTTTAGCTTCCTCATCCCTGGGGCGAGTTTGGCTTTATGCAAATGTTTCAAAGCACAATGAAAATAAAATACTACTGCAGTTGCTATCTCAATCTATAAATATTATCATTGACTTTAAATAGACATAGTGATAAAGCTTAGAGCAGTGGCTAGTATGGTCAGATTTAGTAGCCATCATGGACACGGTAGCATAAAGGGCTTGACTGGTCACCCATCATGGACACGGTAGCATAAAGGGCTTGACTGGTCACCCATCATGGACACGGTAGCATAAAGGGCTTGACTGGTCACCCATCATGGACACAGTAGCATAAAGGGCTTGACTGGTCACCCATCATGGACACGGTAGCATAAAGGGCTTGACTGGTCACCCATCATGGACACAGTAGCATAAAGGGCTTGACTGGTCACCCATCATGGACACAGTAGCATAAAGGGCTTGACTGGTCACCCATCATGGACACAGTAGCATAAAGGGCTTGACTGGTCACCCATCATGGACACAGTAGCATAAAGGGCTTGACTGGTCACCCATCATGGACACAGTAGCATAAAGGGCTTGACTGGTCACCCATCATGGACACAGTAGCATAAAGGGCTTGACTGGTCACCCATCATGGACACAGTAGCATAAAGGGCTTGACTGGTCACCCATCATGGACACAGTAGCATAAAGGGCTTGACTGGTCACCCATCATGGACACAGTAGCATAAAGGGCTTGACTGGTCACCCATCATGGACACGGTAGCATAAAGGGCTTGACTGGTCACCCATCATGGACACAGTAGCATAAAGGGCTTGACTGGTCACCCATCATGGACACGGTAGCATAAAGGGCTTGACTGGTCACCCATCATGGACACGGTAGCATAAAGGGCTTGACTGGTCACCCATCATGGACACAGTAGCATAAAGGGCTTGACTGGTCACCCATCATGGACACAGTAGCATAAAGGGCTTGACTGGTCACCCATCATGGACACAGTAGCATAAAGGGCTTGACTGGTCACCTCTTGGAAACATTTTTGCTCCATTGTGCTAAACAGATCCATCTCATGGACACAATGTTCTCAACACTACGCTACCTTGTCCGGTAGACCGGACCACGCCACCTTGTCCGGTAGACCGGACCACGCCACCTTGTCCAGAAGACCGGACCCTGCTGCCAGACGGGTGTTCCTGTGGCTTCTATGACAGCACATTATTTATTTGTTTAAAAGACTCCTCCATCTCCTCCTCTTCCTCCTCCTCCTCCCTATTCGCTCTCCTTTTAGGAGGAATGTGTGTGTGTGCAGGACATGGCAGGGGTGGAGGTAGGGGAACGGTATGGTAGGGGAACGGTATGGTAGGGGAACGGTATGGTAGGGGAACGGTATGGTAGGGGAACGGTATGTCTTTCTGGCAGAAGGGTCTTTGATAGGAGTAAAAACATCAGCCAGACTCTGAGAGAACAGGAGTTATCTATACTGCCCCAGCAGGTGGATTTGTTCTCAGTCATCATGGTGATATCATGTTGTAACGCCAAGGTAGTGGGTTCGATCCCCGGGACCACCCATACAGTCATGCGTGCATACATTTTTGTGTAAGTCGCTTTGGATAAAAGCGTCTGCTAAATGGCTATTATTATTATTATATTATTATTATTATTATTATTATTATTATTATTATTATGTTGTTCCTGCTATGAATTCAACCAAAATAATCCTTAGTGGTTGGGATTGTCATTAGGTTACATGTTCCTCTAATCCTTAGTGGTTGGGATTGTCATTAGGTTACATGTTCCTCTGATCCTTAGTGGTTGGGATTGTCATTAGGTTTAGCCAGCAGCAGACCACCCTGCATCCCACTGCTGGCTTGCCTCTGAAGCTAAGCAGGGTTGGTACTGGTCGGTCCCTGGATGGGAGACCAGATGCTGCTGGAAGTGGTGTTGGAGGGCCAGTAGGAGGCACTATTTCCTCTGGTCAAAACAATATTCAAATGCCCCAGGACAGTGATTGAGGACATTGCCCTGTGTAGGGTGCCATCTTTCGGATGGGATGTTAAACAGGTGTCTTGACTCTCTGTGGTCACTAAAGAGTCCCATGGCACTTATCGTAAGAGTAGGGTGTTAACCCTGGTGTCCTGGCTAAATTCCCAATCTGACCCTCATACCATCATGGCCACCTAATCATCCCCAACTTCCAATTGGCTCATTCCTCTCCCCTGTAACTATTCCCCAGTTTGTTGCTGTAAATTAAAATGTGTTCTCAGTCAACTTACCTGGTTAAATAAGAAGGTTACATGTTCCCCCTCTCTGCCAATTGACAGAGCCTTGTGTGTGTGTCCTTCGAGCAGGATAACACACACTCACTCGCCATTACTGGGTTTTAGAACACTCATTGTGTGCGTGCCGGCCTGTCAGTTTATGACTCTCAGCCCTTCTCCATGTTGGTGTAGTTGAGACAGAGACCCACTGCCAGCAGCGTGACACAGCTCCACGATATCAGCTGGATGGAGACTGGACTGGTACTACTGTCCTGTTCTGTCTATGTGACTGGGAGAGTAGACCAGTGCTGGACTGGTACCACTGTCCTGTTCTGTCTATGTGACTGGGAGAGTAGACCAGTGCTGGACTGGTACCACTGTCCTGTTCTGTCTATGTGACCGGGAGAGTAGACCAGTGCTGGACTGGTACCACTGTCCTGTTCTGTCTATGTGACCGGGAGAGTAGACCAGTGCTGGACTGGTACCACTGTCCTGTTCTGTCTATGTGACCGGGAGAGTAGACCATGTCCTGTTCTGTCTCCTGACCAGTGCTGTTCTGTCTATGTGACCGGGAGAGGAGACCAGTGCTGTTCTGTCTATGTGACCGGGAGAGGAGACCAGTGCTGCTCAGACAGTTTGGCAGACTGAGAAGCTCCATATTGACTAGGAGGGAGAGATTAACCTCAGCCATTGTTTCTGCCTGGAATCAATCTGGGAAGGGGTGGGGGGGGGGGGGGCGACGGGAGAATGTAAAGTGAGACCATGTGTCCTGGCTGGCCCTGTCCCCTGCCTCCTGGCCCTGTCCCCTGCCTCCTGGCCCTGTCCCCTGCCTCCTAGCCCTGTCTCCTGGCCTGCCTCCTGTGGCCCTGTCCCTGCCTCCTGGCCCTGTCCCCTGCCTCCTGCCTCCTGGCCCTTTCCCCTGCCTCCTGTCCCCGTCCCCCTGCCTCCTGCCTCCTAGCCCTGTCCCCTGCCTCCTAGCCCTGTCCCCTGCCTCCTAGCCCTGTCCCCTGCCTCCTAGCCCTGTCCCCCTGTCTCCTAGAACTGCCTCCTGGCCCTGTCCCCTGCCTCCTGTCCCCTGCCTCCTGGCCCTGTCCCCTGCCTCCTAGCCCTGTCCCCTGCCTCCTAGCCCTGCCTCCTGGCCCTGTCCCCCTGCCTCCTGGCCTCCCCCTGCCTCCTGTCCCCTGTCCTCCTCCATAGCCCTGTCCCCTGCCTCCTAGCCCTGTCTCCTGGCCCTGCCTCCTGGCCCTGCCCCCTGCCTCCTGGCCCTGTCCCCTGCCTCCTGCCTCCTGCCCTTTCCCCTGCCTCCTGTCCCCGTCCCCTGCCTCCTGCCTCCTAGCCCTGTCCCCTGCCTCCTAGCCCCTGTCCCCTGCCTCCTAGCCCTGGTCCCCCTGTCTCCTAGAACTGCCTCCTGCCCCTGTCCCCCCTGCCTCCTGTCCCCTGCCTCCTGGCCCTGTCCCCTGCCTCCTAGCCCTGTCCCCTGCCTCCTAGCCCTGCCTCCTGGCCCTGTCCCCTGCCTCCTGGCCCTGTCCCCTGCCTCCTAGCCCTGTCCCCTGCCTCCTAAGCCCTGTCCCCTGCCTCTTAGCCCTGTCCCCTGTCCCCCTGCCTCCTAGTCCTGTCCCCTGCCCTCCTAGAACTGCCTCCTGGCCCCTGCCTCCTGTCCCCCCTGCCTCCTGGCCCTGTCCCCTGCCTCCTGTCCCCCTGCCTCCTAGCCCTGTCCCCTGCCTCCTAGCCCTGTCCCCTGCCTCCTAGCCCTGTCCCCTGCCTCTTAGCCCGGTCCCCTGTCCCTGTCCCCTGCCTCCTAGTCCTGTCCCCTGCCTCCTAGAACTGCCTCCTGGCCCCTGCCTCCTGTCCCCCTGCCTCCTGGCCCTGTCCCCTGCCTCCTAGCCCTGTCCCCTGCCTCCTAGCCCTGTCCCCTGCCTCCTAGCCCTGTCCCCTGCCTCTTAGCCCTGTCCCCTGCCTCTTAGCCCTGTCCCCTGCCTCCTAGCCCTGTCCCCTGCCTCCTAGCCCTGTCCCCTGCCTCCTAGCCCTGTCCCCTGCCTCCTAGCCCTGTCCCCTGCCTCCTAGCCCTGTCCCCTGCCTCCTAGCCCTGTCCCCTGCCTCCTAGCCCTGTCCCCTGCCCCTCCTAGCCCTGTCCCCTGCCTCCTAGCCCTGCCCTCCTGTCCCCTGCCTCCTGGCCCTGCCTCCTGTCCCCCTGCCTCCTGTCCCCTGCCTCCTGTCCCCTGCCTCCTGTCCCCTGCCTCCTGGCCCCGCTCCCCTGCCTCCTGGCCCCGTCCCCTGCCCTCCTGGCCCTGCCTCCTGGCCCCTGCCTCCTGGCCCCTGCCTCCCTGCCCCTGCCTCCTGCCCCTGCCTACCTGGCCCCTGCCCCCTGCCTCCTGGCCCTGTCCCCTGCCTCCTGGCCCCGTCCCCTGCCTCCTGTCCCCTGCCTCCTGGCCCCGTCCCCCCTGCCTCCTGGCCCTGTCTTCCTGCCTCCTAGCCCTGTCCCCTGCCTCCTGGCCCTGTCTCCTGTCTCCTGTCCCCTGTCCCCTGCCCTCCTGGCCCCTGCCTCCTGGCCCCGTCCCCTGCCTCCTGGCCCCGTCTCCTGGCCTGCTCCTGGCCCCGTCCCCTGCCTCCTGGCCCCCTCCCCTGCCTCCCTGCCCCGTCCCCTGCCTCCTGTCCCCTGCCTCCTGCCCTGTCCCCTGCCTCCTATCCCTGCCTCTGCAAAACTGAGTGTTATTTAGTGGTGAGTAGAGTTGATCAGACAGGCAACAGATGCTGTTTTTCTAATGTAGTCCCAATGTACATTTTAATGGCTTTCTCTGCGGGTGGCCAGCTCTCAAATGGGTTGTTCTCTGTCACATGTCATCTTTTCTCACCTTCTCCTATAGGCTCTGACCTTCTCCCCATAGGGCCCTGACCCTTCTCCTATAGGCCCTGACCTTCTCCTATAGGGCCCTGACCTTCTCCTATAGGGCCCTGACCTTCTCCTATAGGGCTCTGACCTTCTCCTATAGGGCTCTGACCTTCTTCCCTAGGGCCCTGACCTTCTCCCCTAGGGCTCTCTGACCGTCTCCCCTAGGGCCGACTGACCGTCTCCCCTAGGGCCCTGACCGTCTCCTATAGGGCCCTGACCTTCTTCCCTAGGGCCCTGACCGTCTCCCCTAGTGCTCTGACCACCGTCTCCCCTAGTGCTCTGACCACCGTCTCCCCTAGTGCTCTGACCACCGTCTCCCCTAGTGCTCTGACCACCGTCTCCCCTACAGTAGCTCTGACCACCCTCTCCTCTAGTGCTCTGTTCTTCTCCTGCTCCTGCTCTTTTCTCACGTTGATGTTGTCTCACCACAGTCCAGAGTGGCAGACATGTTCTCCCTCTCTCCACCTCCAGCTCTACCAGGTCTAGTTTAAGGGGGTGTTGTTGAGCTGGACTATTTTTTTGTGCTGACAGGAGTGTTCACACTGCTGCTTTCCAGATCCACCCCCCTTACCGCCAGCTGGAGGTTGACTTTCCACTTGGGGTTGCTCGTCTGTGGGGGTTGTTTAAGGAAGAGGTCTGACTCGCTCGGGGTGGGGGAGTCACCAAAGAGAGAGCTTCTCCTGCTGCGCTCCCTCTTTGATTCTGTGAAAGTCCATCTGAAACTGTTTTTAGGGTTGCCCTGCACCATTACTGTTCCAGACTTGTACAGATTTATATTGCTGACTCAGTCCTCGTTGTCCAGTATCCTGAGTTTCCACCCATCGCTAACACCCCCCCCCCCCCCCCCCCCCTCCTCTTAACAGAGGGGTAGTGTGTTAATATAGCACTGTTAACTGAGGGGTAGTGTGTTAATATATAGCACTGTTAACAGAGGGTAGTGTGTTAATATAGCACTGTTAACAGAGGGGTAGTGTGTTAATATAGCACTGTTAACAGAGGGGTAGTGTGTTAATATAGCACTGTTTAACTGAGGGGTAGTGTGTTAATATAGCACTGTTAACTGAGGGGTAGTGTGTTATATAGCACTGTTAACTGAGGGGTAGTGTGTTAATATAGCACTGTTAACTGAGGGGTAGTGTGTTTAATATAGCACTGTTAACAGAGGGGTAGTGTGTTAATATAGCACTGTTAACTGAGGGTAGTGTGTTAATATAGGGGTAGTGTGTTAATATAGCACTGTTAACAGAGGGTTAGTGTGTTAATATAGGGTATTGTGTTAATATAGCACTGTTAACATAGGGGTAGTGTGTTAATATCGGGGTAGTGTGTTTTATATAGCACTGTTAACAGAGGGGTAGTGTGTAATATAGGGGTAGTGTGTTAATATAGCGCTGTTACTGAGGGGTAGTGTGTTAATATAGCACTGTTAACTGAGGGGTAGTGTGTTAATATAGCACTGTTAACCGAGGGTAGTGTGTTAATATAGGGGTAGTGTGTTAATATAGCGCTGTTAACTGAGGGGTTGTGTTAATATAGCGCTGTTAACTGAGGGGTAGTGTGTTAATATAGCACTGTTAACAGAGGGGGTGTGTGTTAATATAGGGGTAGTGTGTTAATATAGGGGTAGTGTGTTTAACTGAGGGGTAGTGTGTTAATATAGGGGTAGTGTGTTAATATAGCACTGTTAACTGAGGGGTAGTGTGTTAATATAGCACTGTTAACAGAGGGGTAGTGTGTTAATATAGCAACCCTGTTAACAGAGGGGTAGTGTGTTAATATAGCACTGTTAACGGAGGGTAGTGTGTTAATATAGGGTAGTGTGTGTTAATATAGGGGTAGTGTGTTAACTGAGGGGTAGTGTGTTAATATAGGGTATGTGTTAATATAGCACTGTTAACTGAGGGTTAGTGTGTTAATATGCCTGTTAACAGAGGGGTAGTGTGTTAATATAGCACTGTTAACAGAGGGTAGTGTGTTAATATAGGGGTAGTGTGTTAATATAGCACTGTTAGCTGAGGGGTAGTGTTTTAATAAGGGGTAGTGTGTTAATATAGCACTGTTACCAGAGGGGTAGTGTGTTTCATATAGCACTGTTAACTGAGGGGTAGTGTGTTAATATAGCACTGTTAACTGAGGGTAGTGTGTTAATAATTAGCACTGTTAACAGAGGGGTAGTGTGTTAATACTAGGGTAGTGTGTTAATATGCACTGTTAACAGAGGGGTAGTGTGTTATATAGCACTGTTAACAGAGGGGTAGTGTGTTTATATAGCACTGTTAACTGAGGGGTAGTGTGTTTAATATAGCACTGTTTACAGAGGGTAGTGTGTTAATATAGGGGTATGTGTTAATATAGGGGTAGTGTGTTAATATAGCACTGTTTACTGAGGGGTAGTTGTGTTAATATAGCACTGTTAACTGAGGGTGTGTGTTAATATAGGGTTAGTGTGTTAATATCGGGGTAGTGTGTTAATTATAGCACTGTTAACAGAGGGTAGTGTGTTAATATAGGGGTAGTGTGTTAATATAGCACTGTTAACAGAGGGTAGTGTGTTTAATATAGGGTAGTGTGTTTAATATAGCACTGTTAACTGAGGGTAGTGTGTTAATATAGACACTGTTAACTGAGGGGTAGTGTGTTAATATAGCACTGGTTTAACTGAGGGGTAGTGTGTTAATATAGCACTGTTAACAGAGGGTGTAGTGTGTTTAATATAGGGGGGGTAGGTTGTGTTATATAGGTTTTTTTAGTTGTGTTAATAAGCACTGTTAACTGAGGGTAGTATGTGTTAATATAGCACTGTTAACAGAGGGGTAGATGTGTTAATATAGCACTGTTAACAGAGGGGTTTGTGGTTATATAGGGTAGTGTGTTAATATAGCACTGTTAACAGAGGGGTAGTGTGTTAATATTATAGGGTAGTGTGTTAATATAGCACTGTTAACAGAGGGTAGTGTGGTTTAATATAGCACTGTTAACAGGGGTATAGTGTGTTATATAGCACTGTTAACAGAGGGGTAGTGTTTAATATAGCACTGTTAACTGAGGGGTAGTGTGGTTAATATACACTGTTAACAGAGGGGTAGTGTGTTAATATAGCACTTGTTAACTGAGGGGTAGTGTGTTTTAATATAGCACTGTTAACAGAGGGGTAGTGTGTTAATATAGCACTGTTAACTGAGGGGTAGTGTGTTAATATAGCACTGTTAACTGAGGGGTAGTGTGTTAATATAGCACTGTTAACTGAGGGGTAGTGTGTTAATATAGCACTGTTAACTGAGGGGTAGTGTGTTAATATAGGGGTAGTGTGTTAATATAGCACTGTTAACTGAGGGGTAGTGTGTTAATATAGCACTGTTAACTGAGGGGTAGTGTGTTAATATAGGGGTAGTGTGTTAATATAGCACTGTTTAACTGAGGGGTAGTGTGTTTATATAGCACCTGTTAACTGAGGGGTAGTGTGTTAATATAGCACTGTTTTAACTGAGGGGTAGTGTGTTAATATAGCACTGTTAACAGAGGGGTAGTGTGTGTTAACAGAGGGGTAGTGTGTATATAGCACTGTTACTGAGGGGTAGTGTGTTAATATAGCACTGTTAACTGAGGGGTAGTGGTGTTAATATAGCACTGTTAACTGAGGGGTAGTGTGTTAATATAGGGGTAGTGTGTTAATATAGGGGTAGTGTGTTAATATTATCACTGTTACTGAGGGGTAGTGTGTTAATATATCACTGTTAACTGAGGGGTAGTGTGTTAATAAGCACTGTTAACTGAGGGGTAGTGTGTTAATATAGGGGTAGTGTGTTAATATAGCACTGTTAACTGAGGGGTAGTGTGTTAATATAGCACTGTTAACTGAGGGGTAGTGTGTTAATATAGGGGTAGTGTGTTAATATAGCACTGTTAACAGAGGGGTAGTGTGTTAATATATCACTGTTAACTGAGGGGTAGTGTGTTAATATAGCACTGTTAACTGAGGGGTAGTGTGTTAATATAGCACTGTTAACTGAGGGGTAGTGTGTTAATATAGCACTGTTAACTGAGGGGTAGTGTGTTAATATAGCACTGTTAACTGAGGGGTAGTGTGTTAATATAGCACTGTTAACTGAGGGGTAGTGTGTGTTAATATAGCACTGTTAACTGAGGGTAGTGTGTTACTATATAGCACTGGTTAACTGAGGGGTAGTGTGTTAATATAGCACTGTTAACTGAGGGGTAGTGTGTTAATATAGGGGTAGTGTGTTAATATAGCACTGTTAACTGAGGGGTAGTGTGTTAATATAGGGGTAGTGTGTTTAATATAGCACTGTTTACAGAGGGGTAGTGTGTTAATATAGGGGTAGTGTGTTAATATAGCACTGTTAACAGAGGGTAGTGTGTTAATATAGGGGTAGTGTGTTAATATAGCACTGTTAACAGAGGGGTAGTGTGTTTAATATAGCACTGTTAACAGAGGGTAGTGTGTTAATATAGCACTGTTAACTGAGAGGGTAGTGTGTTAATATAGCACTGTTAACAGAGGGGTAGTGTGTTAATATAGCACTGTTAACTGAGGGGTAGTGTTTTAATATAGCACTGTTTACAGAGGGGTAGTGTGTTAATATAGCAACTGTTAACTGAGGGGTAGTGTGTTAATATAGCACTGTTACTGAGGGGTAGTGTGGTTAATATAGCACTGTTAACTGAGGGGTATTGTGTTAATATAGCACTGTTAACTGAGGGGTAGTGTGTTAATATAGGGGTAGTGTGTTAATATCAGCACTGTTAACTGAGGGGTAGTGTGTTATATAGCACTGTTAACTGAGGGGTAGTGTGTTATATAGGGTAGTGTGTTAATATAGCACTGTTAACTGAGGGGTAGTGTGTTAATATAGCACTGTTAACAGAGGGGTAGTGTGTTAACAGAGGGGTAGTGTGTTTATATAGCACTGTTAACTGAGGGGTAGTGTGTTTAATATAGCACTGTTAACTGAGGGGTAGTGTGTTTAATATATCACTGTAACTGAGGGGGTAGTGTGTTAATATAGGGGTAGTGTGTTAATATAGGGGTAGTGTGTTAATATATCACTGTTAACTGAGGGGTAGTGTGTTAATATATCACTGTTAACTGAGGGTAGTGTGTTAATATAGCACTGTTAACAGAGGGGGTTGTGTGTTATATAGCACTGTTAACTGAGGGTAGTGTTTTAATATAGCACTGTTAACAGAGGGGTAAGTGTGTTAATATAGCACTGTTAACTGAGGGGTAGTGTGTTAATATAGCACTGTTAACTGAGGGGTAGTGTGTTATATAGCACTGTTAACTGAGGGGTAGTGTGTTAATAGATCACTGTTAACTGAGGGGTAGTGTGTTTAATATAGGGGTAACGTGTGTTAATATAGCACTGTTAACTGAGGGGTAGTGTGTTAATATATCACTGTTAACTGAGGGTAGTGTGTTATATAGGGGTAGTGTGTTAATAGTAGGGGTATGTGTTTAATATAGGGGTAGTGTGTTAATAAGCACTGTTAACTGAGGGGTAGTGGTGTTAATATAGGGGTAGTGTGTTATATATCACTGTTACAGAGGGGTAGTGTGTTAACTGAGGGGTAAGTGTGTTAATATAGGGGTAGTGTGTTAATATTGCACTGTTAACTGAGGGGTAGTGTGTTAATATAGCACTGTTAACTTGAGGGGTAGTGTGTTAATATAGCACTGTTAACTGAGGGGTAGTGTTGTTAATATAGCACTGTTACTGAGGGGTAGTGTGTTAATATAGCACTGTTAACTGAGGGGTAGTGTGTTAATATAGGGGTAGTGTGTTAATATAGGCACTGTTAACTTAGGGGTAGTGTGTTAATAGTAGGGGTAGTGTGTTAATATAGCACTGTTAACTGAGGGGTAGTGGTGTTAATATAGCACTGTTAACTGAGGGGGGGTAGTGTGTTAATATAGCACTGTTAACTGAGGGGTAGTGTGTTAATATAGCACTGTTAACTGAGGGGTAGTGTGTTAATATAGGGGTAGTGTGTTAATATAGCACTGTTAACTGAGGGGTAGTGTGTTATATAGGCCCTGTTAACTGAGGGGTAGTGTGTTAATATAGGGGTAGTGTGTTAATATAGCACTGTTAACTGAGGGGTAGTGTGTTAATATAGCACTGTTAACTGAGGGTAGTGTGTTTATATAGCACTGTTACAGAGGGGTAGTGTGTTAATATAGGGGTAGTGTTGTTAATATAGGGGTAGTGTGTTATATAGCACTGTTAACAGAGGGGTAGTGTGTTAATATAGCACTGTTAACTGAGGGGTAAGTGTGGTTAATATAGCACTGTTTCACTGCGGGGTATGTGTGTGTTAATATAGCCTGTTAACAGAGGGGTAGTGTGTTAATATAGCACTGTTAACAGAGGGTAGTGTAGTTAATATAGGGGTAGTGTGTTAATATAGCACTGTTAACCAGAGGGGTAGTGTGTTAATATAGGTAGTGTGTTAATATAGCACTGTTAAACTGAGGGGTAGTGTGTTAATATAGCACTGTTAACTGAGGGGTAGTGTGTTAATATATCACTGTTAACTGAGGGGTAGTGTGTTAATATAGGGGTAGTGTGTTATATATCACTGTTAACTGAGGGGTTAGTGTGTTAATATAGGGTGTGTGTTAATATAGGGTAGTTGTGTTAATATAGGGGTAGTGTGTTAATATAGCACTGTTAACTGAGGGGTAGTGTGTTAATATAGGGGTAGTGTGTTAATATAGCACTGTTAACAGAGGGGTAGTGTGTTAATATAGCACTGTTAACAGAGGGGGTAGTGTGTTAATATAGGGGTAGTGTGTTAATATAGCACTGTTAACGAGGGGTAGTGTGGTTTAATATAGGGTAGTGTGTTAATATAGCACTGTTAACTGAGGGGTATTGTGTGTTTATATAGCACTGTTAACTGAGGGGTAGTGTGTTAATATATCACTGTTAACTTGAGTGGTAGTGTGTTAATATAGGGGGTAGTGTGTTAATATATCACTGTTCACTGAGGGGTAGTGTGTTAATATAGGGGTAGTGTGTTAATATAGGGGTAGTGTGTTAATATAGGGGTAGTGTGTTAATATAGCACTGTTAACTGAGGGGTAGTGTGTTAATATAGGGGTAGTGTGTTTAATATAGCACTGTTTAACAGAGGGGTAGTGTTTTAACTGAGGGGTAGTGTGTTAATATAGGGGTAGTGTGTTAATATAGCACTGTTTAACTGAGGGGTAGTGTGTTAATATAGCACTGTTAAACTGAGGGTATTGTGTTAATATAGCACTGTAACTGAGGGGTGTGTGTTCATATAGCACTGTTAACTGAGGGGTGTGTGTTAATATAGCACTGTTAACTGAGGGTATGTGTGTTAATATAGGGGTAGTGGTGTTAATATAGCACTGTTAACTGAGGGGTAGTGTGTTTATCCTAAGGGGTAGTGTTTTAATATAGCACTGTTTAACTGAGGGGTAGTAGTGTTAATATAGCACTGTTAACTGAGGGGTAGTGTGTTAATATAGCACTGTTAACTGAGGGGGTAGTGTGTTTAATATAGCACTGTTAACTGAGGGGTAGTGTGTTAATATAGGGGTAGTGTGTTAATATAGCACTGTTAACTGAGGGGTAGTGTGTTAATATAGCACTGTTAACTGAGGGGTAGTGTGTTATATAGGGGTAGTGTGGTTAATATAGCACTTGTTTAACTGAGGGGTAGTGTGTTAATATAGCACTGTTAACTGAGGGGTAGTGTGTTAATATAGCACTGTTAACAGAGGGGTAGTGTGTTAATATAGGGGTAGTGTGTTAATATAGGGGTAGTGTGTTAATATAGCACTGTTAACAGAGGGGTAGTGTGTTAATATAGCACTGTTAACTGAGGGGTAGTGTGTTACTATAGCACTGTTAACTGAGGGGTAGTGTGTTAATATAGGGGTGTGTTTTAATATATAGGGGTAGTGTGTGTTAATATAGCACTGGGGGGTTAAAGAGGGGTAGTGTGTTAATATAAGGGAGTAGTGTGTTAATATAGCACTGTAACAGAGGGGGTAGTGTGTAATATAGCACTGTTAACAGGAGGTGTCAGTGTGTTAATATAGGGGTAGTGTGTTTAATATAGCACTGTTAACAGAGGGGTAGTGTGTTAATATAGCACTGTTAACAGAGGGGTAGTGTGTTAATATAGGGGTAGTCCTGTTAAGATAGCACTGTTAACAGAGGGGTAGTGTGTTAATATAGCACTGTTAACAGAGGGGTAGTGTGTTAATATAGGGGTAGTGTGTTAATATAGCACTGTTAACCAGAGGGGTAGTGGTGTTAATATAGCACCTGTTAACTGAGGGGTAGTGTGTTAATATAGTCACTGTTAACTGAGGGGTAGTGTGTTAATATAGCAACTGGTTAACTGAGGGTTAGTGTGTTAATATAGGGTAGTTGTGTTAATATGCACTGTTAACTGAGGGGTAGTGTGTTTAATATAGGGGTAGTGTTTAATATAGCACTGGGTTTACACTGAGGGGTAGTGTGTTAATATGGGTAGTGTGTTAATATAGCACTGTAACTGAGGGGTAGTGTGTTAATATAGCCTGTTAACTGAGGGGTAGTGTGTTAACTATAGCACTGTTAACAGAGGGGTAGTGGTGTTAATATAGGGGTAGTGGTTGTTTAATATAGCACTGTTAACAGAGGGGTAGTGTGTTAATATAGCACTGTTAACTGAGGGGTGTGTGTGTTAATATAGGGGTAGTGTGTTTATATAGCATTTACTGTTAACTGAGGGGTGAGTGTGTTAATATAGGGGTAGTGTGTTAATATAGCCTGTTAACAGAGTGGTAGTGTGTTAATATGCACTGTTAACTGAAGTGGTAGTGTGTTTAATATAGCACTGTTTAACTGAGGGGTAGTGTGTTAATATAGGGGTAGTGTTTAATATAGCACTTTACTAGAGGGTAGTGTGTTAATATATGGGTAGTGTGTGTTAATATAGGCACTGTTAACTGAGGGTATGTGTTAATATAGGGGTAGTGTGTTAATATAGCATCTGTTAACAGAGGGGTAGTGTGTTAATATAGTCACTGTTAACAGAGGGGTAGTGTGTTAATATAGGGGTAGTGTGTTATATAGGGGTAGTGTGTTAATATAGCACTGTTTAACTGAGGGTTAGTGTGTTAATATATCACTGTTACAGAGGGTAGTGTGTTAATATAGCACTGGTTAACTGAGGGGTAGTGTGTTAATATAGGGGTAGTGTGTTTATAGGGGTAGTGTGTTTAATATCGCACTGTTAACTGAGGGGTAGTGTGTTAATATAGCACTGTTAACAGAGGGTAGTGTGTTAATATAGCACTGTAACAAGAGGGGTAGTGTGTTAATATAGCACTGTTAACAGAGGGGTAGTGTGTTAATATAGCACTGTTAACTGAGGGGTAGTGTGTTAATATAGCACTGTTAACCAGAGGGGTTTGTGTGTAATATAGCACTGTTAACAAGAGGGGTAGTGTGTTAATATAGCACTGTTACGTGAGGGGTAGTGTGTTAATATAGGGGTAGTGTTTTAATATAGCGCACTGTTAAACTGAGGGGTAGTGTGTTAATATAGGGGTTGGTCTGTTATATAGCACTGTGCCATGCCAGGGAATGGTCTGTTAATATAGCACTGTGCCATGCCAGGGATGGTCTGTTTAGTATCGCACTGTGCCATGCCAGGGGATGGTCTGTTAATAATATATGCCTGTGCCATGCCAGGGATGGTCTGTTAATATAGCACTGTGCCATGCCAGGGGATGGTCTGTTTATATAAGCACTGTGCCATGCCAGGGGATGGTCCCTGTTAATATAGCACTGTGCCAGGCCATGGTCCATGGTCCTGTTAATATAGTACTGTGCCAGGGGATGGTCTGTTAATATAGCACTGTGCCAGGGGATGGTCTGTTAATATAAGCACTGTGCCAGGGGATGGTCCTGTTAATATAGCACTGTGCCATGCCAGGGGATGGTCTGTTAATATAGCACGGTGTGCCCTGCCAGGGGATGGTCTTGTTAATATAGCAGTCTGTGCCATGCCAGGGGATGGTCCTGTTATATAGGCAACTGTGCCATGCCAGGGGATGTCCTGTTAATATAGCACTGTGCCATGCCAGGGGTGGTTGTCTGTTAATATAGCACTGTGCCAGGGGATGGTCTGTTTAATATAGCACTGTGCCATCCAGGGGATGGTCTGTTAATATAGCACTGTGCCAGGGGATGGTCTGTTAATATAGCAACTGTGCCATGCCAGGGATGGTCTGTTAATATAGCACTGTGCCTGCCAGGGGATGGTCTGTTAATATAGCACTGTGCCATGCAGGGGATGGTCTGTTTAATATAGCACTGTGCCATGCCAGGGGATGGTCTGTTAATATAGCACTGTGCCATGCCAGGGGATGGTCTGTGTGGAACATTAAGCTCTCTCAATTCAATTTCAATTTAAGGGCTTTATTGGCATGGGAAACGTGTGTTAACATTGTCAAACAAGTGAAATAGGTAGTAAACAAAAGTGAAATAAACATATAATATTAACAGTAAACATTACACTCAGAAGTTCCAAAAAAAAAAAGAATAAAGACATTTCAAATGTCATATTATGTCTATATACAGTGTTGTAACAATGTGCAAATAGTTTAAAGTACAAATGGGAAAATAAATAAACATAATATGGTTGTGATTTACAATGGTGTTTGTTCTTCACTGGTTGCCCTTTTCTCTTATGGCAACAGGTCACAAATCTTGCTGCTGTGATGGCAACATTGTGGTTTTTCACCCAGTAGATAAGGGAGTTTATCAAAATTGGGTTGTTTTTCGAATTCTTTGTGGATCGCTGTAATCTGAGGGAATATGTGTCTCTAATATGGTCATACATTTGGCAGGAGGTTAGGAAGTGCAGCTCAGTTTCCACACTCATTTTGTGTGGGCAGTGTGCCATAGCCCTGTCTTCTCTTGAGGAGCCAGGTCTGCCTACGGCGGCCTTTCTCAATAGCAAGGCTATGCTCACTGAGTCTGTACATAGTCAAAGCTTTCCTTAAGTTTGGGTCAGTCACAGTGGTCAGGTATTCTGCCACTGTGTACTCTCTGTTTAGGGCCTAAATAGCATTCTATCCTATTTGCTCTGTTTTTTTGTTTGTTCTTTCCAATGTGTCAATATAATTCTCTTTTTGTTTTCTCATGATTTGGTTGGGTCTAATTGTGGTGTTGTCCTGGGTGTGTGTGGGGTCTGTTTGTGTTTGTGACAGAGCCCCAGGACCAGCTTACTTAGGGGACTCTTCTCCAAGTTCATCTCTCTGTAGGTGATGGCTTTGTTATGGTAAGGTTTGGGAATCGCTTCCTTTTAAGTGGTATATAAATTTAACGGCTCCTTTTCTGGATTTTGGATCATTATCGGGTATTGGCCTAATTCTGCTCTGAATGCATTATTTGGTGTTTTACGTTGTTGTACACGGAGGATGTTTTTGCAGAATTCTGCATGCAGAGTCTCAATTTGGTGTTTGTTTCCATTTTGTGAATTCTTGGTTGGTGAGGCGACCCCAGACCTCACAACCATAAAGGCAATGGGTTCTATAACTGATTCAAGTATTTTTAAAAAAAAGCCAGATCCTAATTGTATGTCAAATTTTATGTTCCTTTTGATGGCATAGAAGGCCCTTCTTGCCATGTCTGTCAGATCGTTTCACAGCTTTGTGGAAGTTACCTGTGGTGCTGAATGTTTAGCCGAGGTATATATTTGTTTTTTTGTGTGCTCTAGGGCAACTGTGTCTAGATGGAATTTGTATTTTTGGTCCTGGCACTGGACCTTTTTTGGAACACCATTATTTTTTGTCTTACTGAGATTTAACTGTCAGAGCCCAGGTCTGACAGAATCTGTGCAGAAGATCTAGGTGCTGGCTAGGCCCTCCTTGTTGGTGACAGAAGCACCAGATCATCAGCAAACAGAAGACATTTGACTTCAGATTTTAGTAGGTGAGGCCCGGGTGCTGCAGACTGTTCTAGTGCCCTCGCCAATTCGTTGATCTATATATGTTTTGAAGAGGTTGGTCCTTAAACTGCATCCCTGTCTCTCACGGCCCTGTGGAAAGAAATGTGTTGTGTTTTTTTGCCAATTTTAACCGCAACACTTGTTGTTTTGTGTACATGGATTTTATAATGTTTGTATGTTTTTCCCCCAACCCCACTTTCCATCAATTTATATAGCAGACCCTCATGCCAAATTGAGTCAAAAGCATGAGAAGACTTTGCCTTTGTTTTGGTTTGTTTGTTTGTCAATTAGGGTTTTCAGGGTGAATACGTGGTCTGTCGTAATGGTATTTGGTAAAAGCCTATTTTGACATTTGCTCAGTACATTGTTTTCACTGAGGAATGAACTAGTCTGCTGTTAATGATAATGCAGAGGATTTCCCCAAGGTTTGCTGATGACACATATCCACACGGTATTTATTGGGGTCAAATTTGTCTCCCACTTTTGTGGATTGGGGTGATCAGTCCTTGGTTCAAAATATTGGGAAGATGCAGATCTAAGGATGATGTTAAGAGTTTAAGTATAGCTAATTTGAAATTTGTTGGTCTGTATATTTTATCATTTCATTGAGGATACCATCAACACCACAGGACTTTTTGGGTTGGAGGGTTAGTATTTTGTCCTGTAGTTTCATTCAATGTATTTTGGAAGAATCCAGTGGGTTCTGTAGTCTTTTTAATAGTTGATTCTAAGATTTGCATTTGATCATGTATATTTTTTTTGCTGTTTGTTCTCTGTTTATAGGGCCAAAAAGATTGGAGAAGTGGTTTACCCATACATCTCCGTTTTGGATAGATAGCTCTTCGTGTTGTTGTTTGTTTAGTGTTTTCCAATTTTCCCAGAAGTGGTTAGAGTCTATGGATTCTTCATTACATTGAGCTGATTTCTGACATGCTGTTTTCCTTCTTTTTTCCGTAGTGTTTTTCAAATCAATCAAATCAAATTTTATTGGTCACATGCGCCGAATACAACAGGTGCAGACATTACAGTGAAATGCTTACTTACAGCCCTTAACCAACAGTGCATTTATTTTAAACAAAAAAAGTAAGAATAAAACAACAACAAAAAAGTGTTGAGAAAAAAAGAGCAAAGTAAAATAAAGTGACAGTAGGGAGGCTATATATACAGTAAAATAAAGTGACAGTAGGGAGGCTATATATACAGTGGGGGTACCGTTGCATAGTCAATGTGCGGGGGCACCGGCTAGTTGAGGTATTTGAGGTAATATGGTACATGTGGGTAGAGTTAAAGTGACTATGCATAAATACTTAACAGAGTAGCAGCAGCGTAAAAGGATGGGGTGGGGGGGCAGTGCAAATAGTCCGGGTAGCCATGATTAGCTGTTCAGGAGTCTTATGGCTTGGGGGTAGAAGCTGTTGAGAAGTCTTTTGGACCTAGACTTGGCACTCCGGTACCTTGCTTGCCGTGCGGTAGCAGAGAGGACAGTCTATGACTAGGGTGGCTGGAGTCTTTGACAATTTTGAGGGCCTTCCTCTGACACCGCCTGGTATAGAGGTCCTGGATGGCAGGGAGCTTTTGCCCCAGTGATGTACTGGGCCGTAACGCACTACCCTCTGTAGTGCCTTGCGGTCAGAGGACAACAAGGCAAGCAGTTGCCATACCAGGCGGTGATGCAACCAGTCAGGATGCTCTCGATGGTGCAGCTGTAGAATTTTTTGAGGATCTGAGGACCCATGCCAAATCTTTTTAGTCTCCTGAGGGGGAATAGGCTTTGTCGTGCCCTCTTCACGACTGTCTTGGTGTGTTTGGACCATGATAGTTCGTTGGTGATGTGGACACCAAGGAACTTGAAGCTCTCAAACCTGTTCACACTACAGCCCCGTCGATGAGAATGGGGGCGTGCTCAGTCCTCTTTTTTTTTCCTGTAGTCCCACAATCATCTCCTTTGTCTTGGTCACGTTGAGGAGAGGTTGTTGTCCTGGCACCACACGGCCAGATCTCTGACCTCCTCCCTATAGGCTGTCTCATCGTTGTCGGTGATCAGGCCTACCACTGTTGTGTCGTCGGCAAACTTAATGATGGTGTTGGAGTCGTGCCTGGCCATGCAGTCATGGGTGAACAGAGAGTACAGGAGGGGACTGAGCACGCACCCCCTGAGGGGCCCCCGTGTTGAGGATCAGTGTGGCAGATGTGTTGTTACCTACCCTTACCACCTGGGGGCGGCCCCGTCAGGAAGTCCAGGATCCAGTTGCAGAGGGAGGTGTTTTAGTCCCAGGATCCTTAGCTTAGTGATGAGCTTAGAGGCACTATGGTGTTGAATGCTGAGCTGTAGTCAATGAATAGCATTCTCACGTAGGTGTTCCTCTTGTCCAGGTGGGAAAGGGCAGTGTGGAGTGCGATAGAGATTGCATCATCTGTGGATCTGTTGGGGCGGTATGCAAATTGGAGTGGGTCTAGGGTTTCTGGGATTATGCTGTTGATGTGAGCCATGACCAGTCTTTCAAAGCACTTCATGGCTACAGACGTCAGTGCTACGGGTCGGTAGTCATTTAGGGCAGGTTATCTTAGCGTTCTTGGGCACGGGGGACTATGGTGGTCTGCTTGAAACATGTTGGTATTACAGACTCAGTCAGGGACATGTTGAAAATGTCAGTGAAGACACTTGCCAGTTTGGTCAGCACATGCTCGGAGTACACGTCCTGGTAATCCGTCTGGCCCTGCGGCCTTGTGAATGTTGACCTGCTTAAAAGTCTTACTCACATCGGCTACGGAGAGCGTGATCACATAGTCGTCCGGAACAGCTGGTGCTCTCATGCATGCTTCAGTGTTGCTTGCCTCGAAGCGAGCATAGAAGTGGTTTAGCTCGTCTGGTAGGCTTGTGTCACTGGGCAGCTCGCGGCTGTGCTTCCCTTTGTAGTCTGTAATAGTTTTCAAGCCCTGCCACACATCCGACGACAGCGTCAGAGCCAGTGTAGTATGATTCAATCTTAGACCTGTATTGACTCTTGCCTGTTTGATGGTTCGTCGGAGGTCATAGCGGATTTCTTATAAGCGTCCGGGTTAGAGTCCCGTTCCTTGAAAGCGGCAGCTCTACCCTTTAGCTCAGTGCGGATGTTTTCCTGTAATCCATGGCTTCTGGTTGGGGTATGTACGTACGGTCCACTGTGGGGACGACATCATCGATGCACTTATTGATGAAGCCATTGACTGATGTGGTGTACTCCTCAATGCTTGTCTGAAGAAATCCCGGAACATGTTCCAGTCTGTGCTAGCAAAACAGTCCCTGTAGCTTAGCATCTGCGTCATCTGACCACTTTTTTATTAGCCGAATCACTGGTGCTTCCTGCTTCAGTTTTTGCTTATAAGCAGGAATCAGGAGGATAGAGTTATGGTCAGATTTGCCAAATGGAGGGCGAGGGAGAGCTTTGTATGCGTCTCTGTGTGTGGAGTAAAGGTGGTCTAGAGTTTTTTTTCCCTCTGGTTTGCACATTTAACATGCTGGTAGAAATGAGGTAGTAACGGATTTAAGTTTCCCTGCATTAAAGTCCCCGGCTACTAGGAGCGCTGCATCTGATGAGGCGTTTTCCTGTTGATTAATGGCCTTGTACAACTCATTCAGTGCAATCTTAATGCCAGCATTGGTTTGTGGTGGTAAAATAGACAGCTATGAAAAATATAGATGAAAACTCTCTTGGTAAATAGTGTGGTCTACAGCTTATCATAAGATACTCTACCTCAGGCGAGCAAAACCTCGAGACTTCCTTAGTATTTGATTTTGTGCACCAGCTGTTGTTTACAAATATACACAGACCGCCGCCCCTTGTCTTACCAGAGTCAGACGTTCTGTCCTGCCGATGTAGCGTATAGCCTGCTAGCTGAATGTTGTCATTGTTGTCGTTTCGTTCGACCACGACTCCGTGAAACATAAGATATTACAGTTTTTAATGTCCCGTTGGTAGGATAACCGTAATCTTAAATCGTCAATTTTATTCTCAAAGATTGAACGTTGGCTAATAGGATTGATGGGAGAGGCATTTTTACTCGTTCGCCGTCGGAGCCTTACAGGCACCCGGATCTGCGTCCACGATATCTCCGTCTCTTCCTCCACGCGAATGACGGGGAATCTGGGCCTTGTTGGGTGTCTGTAGAATATCCTTCGCGAAACGCCTCGTTGAAGAAAAGTCTTCGTCCAACGCGAGGTGAGTAATCGCTGTCCTGATATCCATAAGCTCTCTTTGGTTATAAGAGAGACGATGGCAGAAACATTATGTACAAAATAAATTACAAATAACGCGGAAAAACCACATAATAGTACAATTGGTTAGAGGGCTGTAAACGGCAGCCATCTTCTTCCGGCGCTGTTCTTCTCCGCCAAAACATGTTGGCCAAAACATGGTGGGTCTGTATTGTTTTAGTGATTCACCATAGTGAACGGCGTAGGCTCAGGTTTTCTGGGTCTCTATGTTTTTGGTTGGATAGGTTTCTCAATTTCTTTCTTAGGTTTTTGCATTCTTCATCAAACCATTTATCACTGTTTGTTACTTTTTCTTTGGTTTTCTGTTAGAGATTTTTTAGATTTGATAGGGAAGCTGAGAGGTCCAATACACTGTTTAGGTTTTTCTACTGCCAAGTTTACACCTTCACTATTACAGTGGGAACGTTTTTTGTCCAGGAAGTTGTCTAGAATGGCTTGATTTTGTTGTTGTTGCCTAATTGTTTTTTTGGTAGGTTTCAACACTACTTTCCTTCCTCTATAGCATTTCTTAATATTATTCAGTCCTTTGGCTTTGATGCCTCATGATTTGAGGATTGCTCTGTTCAGATAGACTGATTTAGCTGTAGTTCTGATAGGTGGTGTCAGTGGGCTGACTGTGAACGCTCTGAGAGACTCTGGGTCTCTCTCTCTCTCTCTCTCTCTCTTCTCTCTCTCTCTCTCGCCCAACTTCTCTCTCTCTCTCTCTCTCTCTCTCTCGTCTCGCCCCTCTCTCTCTCTCTCTCTCTATCTATCCCCCCCTCTCTCGTCTGCAGAGCCCCCTCTCTCTCCCTCACCCCCCTCTCTCTCTCGCCCCTCTCTCTCTCTCTCGCCCCCCCCTCTCTCTCTCTCTCGCCCCTCTCTCTCTCTCTCTCTCTCTCGCCGCCCTCTCTCTCTCGCTGGGCCTCTCTCTCCCCCCCTCTCTCTCTTCGCCCCCTCTCTCTCTCTCGCCCCCTCTCTCTCTCGCCCCCTCTCTCTCTCGCCCCCCCTCTCTCTCTCCGCCCCCTCTCTCTCTCTCGTTCGCCCCCTCTCTCTCTCTCTCGCCCCCTCTCTCTCTCTCGCCCCCTCTCTCGCCCCCTCTCATCTCTCTCTCTCCCTCGCCCCTCTCTCTCCCTCGCCCCTCTCTCTCCCTCGCCCCTCTCTCTCCCTCTCTCTCGCCCCCCTCCCTCTCTCTCCGCCGCCCCCTCTCTCTCTCCCCCCCTCTCTCTCTCTCTCGCCTGCCTCTCTCTCTCTCTCTCTTCTCTCTCTCCCCTCCCCTCTCTCTCTCTCTCTCTCTCTCTCTCTCTCCGTCGCCCCGCCTCTCTCTCTCTCTCTCTCGCCCCCCCCCTCTCTCTCTCTCTCCCCCCCTCTCTCTCGCCCCCTCTCTCTCTCTCGCCCCCCCCTCTCTCTCTCTCTCGCCCCCCTCTCTCTCTCTCTCTCTCGCCCCCCCCCCCTCTCTCGCCCCCTCTCTCTCTCTCGCCCCACTCCCTCTCTCTCTCTCGCCCCCCCCTCTCGTCTCGCCCCCCTCCTCTCTCTCTCCCCCCTCTCTCTCTCGCCCCCTCTCTCTCTCTCTCTCTCGCCCCCTCTCTCTCTCGCCCCCTCTCTCTCTCTCTCTCGCCCCCTCTCTCTCTCCTCTCGCCCCCCCCTCTCTCTCTCGCCCCCTCTCTCTCTCTCGCCCCCTCTCTCTCTCTCTCGTCCGCCCCTCTCTCTCTCGCCCCCTCTCTTCTCTCGCCCCCTCTCTTCTCTCTCTCGCCCCCCCCCTCTCTCCTCTCTCTCGCCCCCTCTCTCTCTCTCTCGCCCCCTCTCTCTCTCTCTCGCCCCCTCTCTCTCTCTCTCGCCCCCTCTCTCTCTCGCCCCCTCTCTCTCTCTCTCGCCCGCCCTCTCTCTCTCTCTCGCGCCCCTCTCTCTCTCTCGCCCCCCCCTCTCTCTCGCCCCTCTCTCTCTCTCTCTCTCTCCCCCCCTCTCTCTCTCTCTCTCTCTCGCCCTCTCTCTCTCTCTCTCTCTCTCCACCCCCCCTCTCTCTCTCTCTCTCTCTCCCCCCCCCTCTCTCTCTCTCTCTCTCTCTCGCCCCCCCCTCTCTCTCTCTCTCGCTCGCCCTTCCCCCTCTCTCTCTTCTCGCTCCCCCCCTCTTCTCTCTCCTCTCTCTCTCTCTCCCCCCCTCTCTCTCTCTCTCGCCCCCTCTCTCTCTCGCACCCCCTCTCTCTCTCCTCTCTCTCTCTCTCTCTCTCTCTCTCTCCCCCCCTCTCTCTCTCTCGCCCCCCCTCTCTCTCTCGCCCCCTCTCTCTCTCGCCCCCTCTCTCTCTCTCCCCCTCTCTCTCCTCTCCCCCCTCTCTCTCTCTCTCGCCCCCTCTCTCTCTCTCTCTCGCCCCCTCTCTCTCTCTCTCTCTCTCTCTCGCCCCCTCTCTCTCTCTCTCTCCCCCCCTCTCTCTCTCTCTCGCCCCCTCTCTCTCTCTCTCTCTCCGCCCCCCCCCCTCTCTCTCTCTCGGCCCCTCTCTCTCTTCTCTCTCTCTCTAGCCCCCCCCTCTCTCTCTCTCTCTCTCTCGCCCCCCCTCTCTCTCTCGCCCCCCCCTCTCTCTCTCGCCCCCCTCTCTCTCTCTCTCTCGGCCCCCTCTCTCTCTCTCTCTCTCGACCCCCCTCTCTCTCTCTCTCTCTCTCGCCCCCCCCCTCTCTCTCTCTCGCCCCCCTCCACCCTCCCTCTCTCTCTCTCGCCCCCCCCTCTCTCTCTCTCTCTCCCCCCCTCTCTCTCTCTTCTCTCGCCCCCCCTCTCTCTCTCGCCCCCCCTCTCTCTCGCCCCCCCCTCTCCCTCTCTCTCTCTCTCTCCCCCTCTCTCTCTCGTTCTCTCTCCCCCCTCTCTCTCTCTCTCTCCCCCTCTCTCTCTCTCTCGCCCCCCCCCCCTCTCTCTCTCCGCCCCTCTCTCTCTCTCTCTCTCTCGCCCCCCCTCTCTTCTCTCTCTCCTCGCCCCCCCTCTCTCTCTCCCCTCTCTCTCTCGCCCCCCCTCTCTCTCGCCCCCTCTCTCTCTCGCCCCCCCTCTCTCTCTCTCTCTCTCGCCCCCCTCTCTCTCTCTCTCGCCCCCCCCCCCTCTCTCTCTCGCCGCCCCTCTCTCTCTCTCTCTCTCGCCCTCCCCCCCTCTCTCTCTCTCGCCCGCCCCTCTCTCTCTCTCGCCCCCCCTCTCTCTCTCGCCCCCCTCTCTCTCTCGCCCCCCCTCTCTCTCTCTTTGTCACCCCATCTCTCTCTCAACCCCACCTCTCTCTGTGTCTGAGGTGTGTTCTGCAGGGCCTCACATGGCAGCACAGGGCTAGCTTGGCAGCACAGGGCTAGCTTGGCAGCACAGGGCTAGCTTGGCAGCACGGGGCTAGCTTGGCAGTTAAAGCCATGCTAATAACCCCCTCTCCTCTCCCTGTGTTACTCAGATCATGTCCATGCTAGCTAAAGCAATGCTAATAACCCCCTCTCCTCTCCCTGTGTTCCTCGGATCATGTCCATGCTAGCTAAAGCCATGCTAATAACCCCCTCTCCTCTCCCTGTGTTACTCAGATCATGTCCATGCTAGCTAAAGCAATGCTAATAACCCCCTCTTCTCTCCCTGTGTTCCTCAGATCAGCTCCATGCTGGCTGGCACCATGAGCGGGCTACTGAAGAGGAAGTTTGAGGATGTCTATGAGGAGGACCAGTGCTACCCCTCGTCCTCCTCCCTGTCCTCCTCATCCTCCGGATGGGACTCGGCTGGGGAGAGCTGCTACTCAGACACCCTGGACTCAACACCCAGAACCCCTGGCTCTCCAGACACGCATTACAACGGTGAGGATCTAGTCTACTGCCTCAGTCTTCACTAACCTTCACTATGTCTTCACTAACCTCCACTATGTCTTCACTAACCTCCACTATGTCTTCACTAACCTCCACTATGTCTTCACTAACCTCCACTATGTCTTCACTAACCTTCACTATGTCTTTACTAACCTCCACTATGTCTTCACTAACCTCCACTATGTCTTCACTAACCTCCACTATGTCTTCACTAACCTCCACTATGTCTTCACTAACCTCCACTATGCCTTCACTAACCTTCACTATGTCTTCACTAACCTCCACTATGTCTTCACTAACCTCCACTATGTCTTCACTAACCTCCACTATGTCTTCACTAACCTCCACTATGTCTTCACTAACCTCCACTATGTCTTCACTATGTCTTCACTAACCTTCACTAACCTCCACTATGTCTCCACTATGTCTTCACTAACCTCCACTATGTCTTCACTAACCTCCACTATGTCTTCACTAACCTCCACTATGTCTTCACTGTCTTCACTAACCTCCACTATGTCTTCACTAACCTCCACTATGTCTTCACTAACCTTCACTATGCCTTCACTAACCTCCACTATGTCTTCACTATGTCTTCACTAACCTCCACTATGCCTTCACTAACCTCCACTATGTCTTCACTAACCTCCACTATGTCTTCACTAACCTCCACTATGTCTTCACTAACCTCCACTATGCCTTCACTAACCTCCACTATGTCTTCACTAACCTTTACTAACCTCCACTATGTCTTCACTAACCTTCACTAACCTCCACTATGTCTTCACTAACCTCCACTATGCCTTCACTAACCTCCACTATGTCTTCACTAACCTCCACTATGTCTTCACTAACCTCCACTATGCCTTCACTAACCTCCACTATGTCTTCACTAACCTTTACTAACCTCCACTGTCTTCACTAACCTTTACTAACCTCCACTGTCTTCACTAACCTCCACTGTCTTCACTAACCTCCACTGTCTTCACTAACCTCCACTATGTCTTCACTAACCTCCACTATGTCTTCACTAACCTCCACTATGTCTTCACTAACCTCCACTATGTCTTCACTAACCTCCACTATGTCTTCACTAACCTCCACTATGTCTTCACTAACCTCCACTATGTCTTCACTATGCCTTCACTAACCTCCACTATGCCTTCACTAACCTCCACTATGTCTTCACTAACCTCCACTGTCTTCACTATGTCTTCACTAACCTCCACTAACCTCCACTATGTCTTCACTAACCTCCACTAACCTCCACTATGTCTTCACTATGTCTTCACTAACCTCCACTAACCTCCACTATGTCTTCACTAACCTCCACTAACCTCCACTATGTCTTCACTAACCTCCACTATGTCTTCACTAACCTCCACTATGTCTTCACTAACCTCCACTAACCTCCACTATGTCTTCACTAACCTCCACTAACCTCCACTATGTCTTCACTAACCTCCACTATGTCTTCACTAACCTCCACTATGTCTTCACTAACCTCCACTATGTCTTCACTAACCTCCACTATGTCTTCACTAACCTCCACTATGCCTTCACTAACCTTTACTAACCTCCACTATGTCTTCACTAACCTCCACTATGTCTTCACTAACCTCCACTATGTCTTCACTAACCTCCACTATGTCTTCACTAACCTCCACTATGTCTTCACTAACCTCCACTATGTCTTCACTAACCTCCACTATGTCTTCACTAACCTCCACTATGTCTTCACTAACCTCCACTATGTCTTCACTAACCTCCACTATGTCTTCACTATGCCTTCACTAACCTCCACTATGTCTTCACTAACCTCCACTATGTCTTCACTAACCTCCACTATGTCTTCACTAACCTCCACTATGTCTTCACTATGTCTTCACTAACCTCCACTAACCTCCACTATGTCTTCACTAACCTCCACTATGTCTCCACTATGTCTTCACTAACCTCCACTATGTCTTCACTATGTCTTCACTAACCTCCACTATGTCTTCACTAACCTCCACTATGTCTTCACTAACCTCCACTATGTCTTCACTAACCTCCACTATGTCTTCACTAACCTCCACTAACCTCAGGAGGCTGAGAAGGTTTGGCATGGGCCCTCATATCCACAAAAGGTTCTACAGCTGCACCATCGAGAGCGTCTTGACTGGCTACATTACTGCTTGGTATGCCAAATGCATCACCCTTGACCACAAAGCACTGCAGATGGTGGTGCGGATGGGCCCAGTACATCACTGAGGCCGATCTCCCTGCCATCCAGCCACCCAAGCCATACACTGCTATTGTCCGGCAAATGGTACCGAAGCATCGGCTCTCAGACCAGCAAGCTCCTAGACAACTTCTACCCCAAGCCATAAGACTGCTAAATAGTTAATTAAATGGTTACCCGGACTATCTGCACTGACCCTATCTTCAATTGACTCTGACTATACAGTGCCTTGCAAAAGTCTTCATACCACTTGCCGTTTTTCCTATATTGTTGCATTACAACCTGTAATTTAAATGGATTTTTATTTGGATTTCATGTAATGGACATACACAAAATAGTCCAAATTGGTGAAGTGAAATTCAAAAAATAAATAACGGAAAAGTGGTGCGTGCATATGTATTCACCCCCTTTGCTATGAAGCCCCTAAATAAGATCTGGTGCAACCAGTTACCTTCAGAAGTCACATAATTTGTTAGATTGCACACAGGTGGACTTTATTTAAGTGTCACGTGATCTCAGTGTATATATACACCTGTTCTGAAAGGCCCCAGAGTCTGCAACACCTCTAAGCAAGTGGCACCACCAAGCAAGCGGCACCATGAAGACCAATGAGCTCTCCAAACAGGTCAGGGACAAAGTTGTGGAGAAGTACAGATCAGGGTTTGGTTATAAAAAAAATATCAGATACTTTGAACATCCCACAGAGCACCATTTTTAAATCCATTATTAAAAAATGGAAAGAATATGGCACCACAAAAACCTGCCAAGAGAGGACCACTTTAAGCCGTACACTCCACAGAGCTGGGCTTTACGGAAGAGTGGCCAGAAAAAAAAGCCATTGCTTAAAGAAAAAAATAAGCAAACATGTTTGGTGTTCGCCAAAAGCCATGTGGGAGACTCCCCAAACATATGGAAGAAGGTACTCTGGTCAGATGAGACTAAAACTGAGCTTTTTGGCCATCAAGGAAAACGCTATGTCTGGCGCAAACCCAACACCTCTCATCACCCAGAGAACACCATCCCCACAGTGAAGCATGGTGGTGGCAGCATCATGCTGTGGGGATGTTTTTCATCGGCAGGGACTGGGAAACTGGTCAGAATTTAAGGAATGATGGATGGCGCTAAATATAGGGAAATTCTTGAGGGGAAACCTATTTCAGTCTTCCAGAGATTTGAGACTGGGACGGAGGTTCACCTTCCAGCAGGACAATGGCCCTAAGCATACTGCTAAAGCAACACTTGAGTGGTTTAAGGGGAAACATTTAAATGTCTTGGAATGGCCTAGTCAAAGCCCAGACCTCAATCCAATTGAGAATCTGTGGTATGACTTAAAGATTGCTGTACACCAGCGGAACCCATCCAACTTGAAGGAGCTGGAGCAGTTTTGCCTTGAAGAATGGACAAAAAAGGTGGCTCTACAAAGTATTGACTTTGGGGGGGTGAATAGTTATGCACGCTCAAGTTCTCTGTTTTTTTTGTCTTTTTTCTTGTTTGTTTCACAAAAAAATATATTTTGCATCTTCAACGTGGTAGGCATGTTCACCCCCCCCCCCCCCCCAAAAAAAAATCCATTGTAAATCCAGGTTGTAAGGCAACAACATAGGAAAAATGCCAAGGGGGGTGAATACTATTGCAAGCCACTATATATACTACGTTCAAAAGTTTGGGACACTTAGAAATGTCCTTGTTTTCAAAAGAAAATCAATTTTTTTTGTCCATTAAAATAACATCAAATTGATCAGAAATAGATATTCCATTAAAAATCAGCCGTTTCCAGCTACAATAGCCATTTACAACATTAACAATGTCTACACTGTATTTCTGATCAATTTGATGTTATTTTAATGGACAAAAAAAGTGACCCCAAACTTATATATATATATATAACAGTTTAATTCGGAAGTTTACATACACTTAGGTTGGAGTCATTAAAACTGCTTTTTCAACCACTCCACACATTTCTTGTTAACAAACTATAGTTTTGGCAAGTCGGTTAGGACATCTACTTTGTGCATGACACAAGTAATTTTTCAAACAATTGTTTACAGACAGATTATTTCACTTATAATTCACTGTATCACAATTCCAGTGGGTCAGAAGTTTACATACACTATGTTGACTGTGCCTTTAAACAGCTTGGAAAATTCCAGAAAATTATGTCATGGCTTTAGAAGCTTCTGATAGGCTAATTGACATCATTTGAGTCAATTGGAGGTGTACCTGTGGATGTATTTCAAGGCCTACCTTCAAACTCAGTGCCTCTTTGCTTGACATCATGGGAAATCAAAAGAAATCAGCCAAGGCCTCAGAAAGAATAAAATGAAGAAGAGACTAGGCATCTATCCTGATGCCTAGTCACTTTACCCTGCCTTCATGTTCATATCTACCTCAAATACCTTATTATTATCTATCCTGACGCCTAGTCACTTTACCCTGCCTTCATGTACATATCTACCTCAAATACCTTATTATTATCTATCCTGATGCCTAGTCACTGTGGTCCTCTGTAGCTCAGCTGGTAGAGCATGGCGCTTGTAACGCCAAGGTAGTGGGTTCGATCCCCGGGACCACCCATGCAAGCATGACTGTAAATCGCTTTGGATAAAAGCGTCTGCTAAATGGCATTATTATTATTTACCCTGCCTTATATAGCTTTTACCCCTACACATTGATCTTGTACTGGTTCTCCCTGTATATAATCTGGTAGTGGTTCTCCCTATATATATAATCTGGTAGTGGTTCTCCCTATATATAATCTGGTAGTGGTTCTCCCTGTATATAATCTGGTAGTGGTTCTCCCTGTATATAATCTGGTAGTGGTTCTCCCTATATATAATCTGGTAGTGGTTCTCCCTGTATATAATCTGGTAGTGGTTCTCCCTATATATAATCTGGTAGTGGTTCTCCCTGTATATAATCTGGTAGTGGTTCTCCCTGTATATAATCTGGTAGTGGTTCTCCCTGTATATAATCTGGTAGTGGTTCTCCCTATATATAATCTGGTAGTGGTTCTCCCTATATATAATCTGGTAGTGGTTCTCCCTGTATATAATCTGGTAGTGGTTCTCCCTATATATAATCTGGTAGTGGTTCTCCCTATATATATAATCTGATACTGACCTGTTGCAACCTCTACAACCACTGTGATTATTATTTGACCCTGCTGGTCATCTATGAACGTTTGAACATCTTGGAGAAAAATCTGGCCTTAATGGCCATGTACTGTTATAATCTCCACCTGGCATAGCCAGAAGAGGACTGGCCACCCCTCAGAGCCTGGTTCCTCTCTAGGTTTCTTCCTAGGTTCCTGCCTTTCTAGGGAGTTTTTCCTAGCCACCGTGCTTCTACATCTGCATTGCTTGCTGTTTGGGGTTTTAGGCTGGGTTTCTGTATAGCACTTTGTGACATCTGCTGATGTAAAAAGGGCTTTATAAATAAAATGTCATTGATTGATACTGGTTCTCCCTGTACAGTACCAGTCAAAAGTTTGGACACACCTACTCATGTGGAGATAATCCATTCACCTACTCTGCGTCTCACAAAGACCCGGCGGTTGGAACCAAAAATCTCAAATTTGGACTCATCAGACCAAAGGACAGATTTCCACCGGTCTAATGTCCATTGCTTGTGTTTCTTGGCCCAAACAAGTCTCTTCTTCTTATTGGTGTCCTTTAGTAGTGGTTTCTTTGCAGCAATTCGACCATGAAGGTCTGATTCACGCAGTCTCCTCTGAACAGTTGATGTTGAGATGTGTCTGTTACTTCAACTCTGTGAAGCATTTATTTGGGTTACAATTTCTGAGGCTGTTAACTCTAATGAACTTATCCTCTGCAGCAGAGGCAACTCTGGGTCTTCCTTTCCTGTGGTGGTCCTCATGAGAGCCAGTTTCATCATAGTGCTTAATGGTGTTTGCAACTGCACTTGAAGAAACGTTCAAAGTTCTTGAAACTTTCTGGATTGACTGACCTTCATGTCTCAAAGTAATGATGGACAGTTTTTCTTTGCTTATTTGAGCTGTTCTTGCCATAATATGGACTTGGTCTTTTACCAAATAGGGCTATCTTCTGTATACCCCCCCCCCTACCTTGTCACAACACAACTGATTGGTTCAAATGCATTAAGAAGGAAAGAAATTCCACAAATTAATTTTTAAAAAGGCACACTTGTTAATTTGAATCCATTCCAGGTGACTACCTCATGAAGCTGGTTGAGAGAATGCCAAGAGTGTGCAAAGCTGTCATCAAGGCAAATGGTGGCTACTTTGAAGAATCTCAAATAAAATATATTTTGATTTGTTTAACCCTTTTTTTGGTTACTACATGATTCCATATGTGTTATTTCATAGTTTTGATGTCTTCACTATCATTCTACAATGTAGAAAATAGTAAAAATAAAGAAAAACCCTGGAATGAGTAGGTGTGTTCAAACTTTTGACTGTATATACAGTACCATTCTTATTAACTTCCCGTGTAGTGAGAGCGACTTTATCACAGTGCTACGTCATACTGGCCGGATTTCTGCCCGCTCGAACACCAATAACTCAGATAAACATGAAATGACCCAGGGAATCGATAGAACGTCACTCAGAGATGCACAAAAACAATATAACATTGAAATGGGTGAACCTTTCCTTTTTTAAGGCACAGAGCAGCTCATTAAAACATTAGACGTCTGTCTACGTTTTTATATTCCAGGCCCTGGAGCCAGAGATTCTCTCAACCCATTCATTATGTATTAGGATAGGTTAGATAGCTTGGCTCACAGCCTAGGGGAAGCTGAGACTGATAGGAAGGTAGAACTAACTGTGTGGGGTCTAGTCGTTCTCTGTCTGTCGGTCTTTGTCGGCATTTTAGTATTTTTGTCTGCAAATATTACTGTGGTAATGATTGGGGTTTGGGGTCGGTGCATGGGTGGAGAGAATGGCAAACGGTTGTTATGGTTCCCGGCGTGGCAGGGCAGGGCATGGCATGGCGGGGCGGGGAGCCAGAGAGAGGGAGAGAGAGGGAGAGAGGGGGAGAGAGAGATGACTAGGCAGGGAGAACACACAGAGCCTTGTCTCGGCGCTGGGCGCTCACCCAGCACAGGTGCTGCCTGCCTGGAAGAGTAGGGGGGATGGCGGGGAGAGCGAGAGAGAGGGGGTGAGATGAAGGGAGGAAGGCATGTTGGAGCGATGAGAGGATACTTTCTGTCTTCATCTAATGGAGACAGTCGTTTTGATCTATTTAACCAGGAAAAGCCCATTTAAGACCGAGTCTCTTTTTCAAGGGAGATGTGGCCAAGAAGGAAGCAAAATCAATATGACAGAATTAAAACATACTACAATACAACTCAACAACATGATCCAGCCTTAAAAAACCATTTACACTCCTCTGAACAGAGTTTCCAATCAACATGTTAAATTCCTTCAGTGGTACTAACATATCTAGATGAAGCCTGGGTTGGAGACTATTCCAGGCCTCTGGTGCACAAGACGAGACGGCAGTCTTCCCTAATACTGTAAATGTCCTGGGGACTTTAAGTAGCAACCACCTAGCAGACCAGGTCTGGTAACCGCTGGTGGAGAAGGAGACCAGACTACAGTAGCAACCACCTAGCAGACCGGGTCTGGTACCTGGTGGTGAAGGAGACCAGACTACAGTAGCAACCACCTAGCAGACCGGGTCTGGTACCTGGTGGTGGTGGAGACCAGACTACAGTAGCAACCACCTAGCAGACCGGGTCTGGTACCTGGTGGTGAAGGAGACCAGACTACAGTAGCAACCACCTAGCAGACCGGGTCTGGTACCTGGTGGTGGAGGAGACCAGACTACAGTAGCAACCACCTAGCAGACCGGGTCTGGTAACTGGTGGTGAAGGAGACCAGACTACAGTAGCAACCACCTAGCAGACCGGGTCTGGTACCTGGTGGAGTGGAGACCAGACTACAGTAGCAACCACCTAGCAGACCGGGTCTGGTACCTGGTGGAGAAGGAGACCAGACTACAGTAGCAACCACCTAGCAGACCGGGTCTGGTACCGGGTCTAGGTACCGGGTCTGGTACCTGGTGGAGAAGGAGACCAGACTACAGTAGCAACCACCTAGCAGACCGGGTCTGGTACCTGGTGGTGGTGGAGACCAGACTACAGTAGCAACCACCTAGCAGACCGGGTCTGGTAACTGGTGGTGGTGGTGGAGACCAGACTACAGTAGCAACCACCTAGCAGACCGGGTCTGGTACCTGGTGGTGTAAAGGAGACCAGACTACAGTAGCAACCACCTAGCAGACCGGGTCTGGTAACTGGTGTAGACCAGACTACAGTAGTGCAGACCGGGTTCTGGTAAGTGGAGACCAGACTACAGTAGCAACCACCTAGCAGACCGGGTCTGGTACCTGGTGGAGAAGGAGACCAGACTACAGTAGCAACCACCTAGCAGACCGGGTCTGGTAACTGGTGGTGGGAAGGAGACCAGACTACAGTAGCAACCACCTAGCAGACCGGGTCTGGTACCTGGTGGGAGAAGGAGACCAGACTACAGTAGCAACCACCTGGTGGTAACTGGTGGTGGAGACCAGACTACAGTAGCAACCACCTAGCAGACCGGGTCTGGTACCTGGTGGTGAAGGAGACCAGACTACAGTAGCAACCACCTAGCAGACCGGGTCTGGTACCTGGTGGTGGAGGAGACCAGACTACAGTAGCAACCACCTAGCAGACCGGGTCTGGTACCTGGTGGTGAAGGAGACCAGACTACAGTAGCAACCACCTAGCAGACCGGGTCTGGTAACTGGTGGAGAAGGAGACCAGACTACAGTAGCAACCACCTAGCAGACCGGGTCTGGTACCTGGTGGTGAAGGAGACCAGACTACAGTAGCAACCATCTAGCAGACCGGGTCTGGTACCTGGTGGTGGTGGAGACCAGACTACAGTAGCAACCACTAGCAGACCGGGTCTGGTACTGGTAGACCAGACTACAGTAGCAACCACCTAGCAGACCGGGTCTGGTACCTGGTGGTGAAGGAGACCAGACTACAGTAGCAACCACCTAGCAGACCGGGTCTGGTATCTGGTGGTAAAGGAGACCAGACTACAGTAGCAACCAGTAGCAACCGGGTCTGGTACCTGGTGGAGAAGGAGATCAGACTACAGTAGCAACCACCTAGCAGACCGGGTCTGGTAACTGGTGGTAAAGGAGACCAGACTACAGTAGCAACCACCTAGCAGACCGGGTCTGGTACCTGGTGGTAAAGGAGACCAGACTACAGTAGCAACCACCTAGCAGACCGGGTCTGGTACCTGGTGGAGAAGGAGACCAGACTACAGTAGCAACCACCTAGCAGACCGGGTCTGGTACCTGGTGGTGAAGGAGACCAGACTACAGTAGCAACCACCTAGCAGACCGGGTCTGGTACCTGGTGGAGAAGGAGACCAGACTACAGTAGCAACCACCTAGCAGACCGGGTCTGGTACCTGGTGGTGAAGGAGACCAGACTACAGTAGCAACCACCTAGCAGACCGGGTCTGGTACCTGGTGGAGACCAGACTACAGTAGCAACCACCTAGCAGACCGGGTCTGGTACCTGGTGGTGAAGGAGACCAGACTACAGTAGCAACCACCTAGCAGACCGGGTCTGGTACCTGGTGGTGAAGGAGACCAGACTACAGTAGCAACCACCTAGCAGACCGGGGTCTGGTAACTGGTGGTGAAGGAGACCAGACTACAGTAGCAACCACCTAGCAGACCGGGTCTGGTACCTGGTGGTAAAGGAGACCAGACTACAGTAGCAACCACCTAGCAGACCGGGTCTGGTAACTGGTGGTGAAGGAGACCAGACTACAGTAGCAACCACCTAGCAGACCGGGTCTGGTACCTGGTGGTGAGAAGGAGACCAGACTACAGTAGCAACCACCTAGCAGACCGGGTCTGGTACCTGGTGGAGAAGGAGACCAGACTACAGTAGCAACCACCTAGCAGACCGGGTCTGGTACCTGGTGGAGAAGGAGACCAGACTACAGTAGCAACCACCTAGCAGACCGGGTCTGGTACCTGGTGGAGAAGGAGACCAGACTACAGTAGCAACCACCTAGCAGACCGGGTCTGGTACCTGGTGGTGGTGGAGACCAGACTACAGTAGCAACCACCTAGCAGACCGGGTCTGGTACCTGGTGGAGAAGGAGACCAGACTACAGTAGCAACCACCTAGCAGACCGGGTCTGGTAACTGGTGGAGAAGGAGACCAGACTACAGTAGCAACCACCTAGCAGACCGGGTCTGGTACCTGGTGGAGAAGGAGACCAGACTACAGTAGCAACCACCTAGCTGACCGGGTCTGGTACCTGGTGGTGGTGGAGACCAGACTACAGTAGCAACCACCTAGCAGACCGGGTCTGGTACCTGGTGGTGAAGGAGACCAGACTACAGTAGCAACCACCTAGCAGACCGGGTCTGGTACCTGGTGGAGAAGGAGACCAGACTACAGTAGCAACCACCTAGCAGACCGGGTCTGGTACCTGGTGGTGGTGGAGGAGACCAGACTACAGTAGCAACCACCTAGCAGACCGGGTCTGGTACCTGGTGGTGGTGAAGGAGACCAGACTACAGTAGCAACCACCTAGCAGACCAGGTCTGGTAACCTGGTGGTGAAGGAGACCAGACTACAGTAGCAACCACCTAGCAGACCGGGTCTGGTACCTGGTGGTGGAGAAGGAGACCAGACTACAGTAGCAACCACCTAGCAGACCGGGTCTGGTAACCTGGTGGTGGTGGAGAAGGAGACCAGACTACAGTAGCAACCACCTAGCAGACCGGGTCTGGTACCTGGTGGTGAAGGAGACCAGACTACAGTAGCAACCACCTAGCAGACCGGGTCTGGTACCCTGGTGGTGAGAAGGAGACCAGACTACAGTAGCAACCACCTAGCAGACCGGGTCTGGTACTGGTGGTGGTGGAGACCAGACTACAGTAGCAACCACCTAGCAGACCGGGTCTGGTACCTGGTGGTGAGGAGACCAGACTACAGTAGCAACCACCTAGCAGACCGGGTCTGGTACCTGGTGGTGAAGGAGACCAGACTACAGTAGCAACCACCACCTAGCAGACCGGGTCTGGTACTGGTGGTGGTGAAGGAGACCAGACTACAGTAGCAACCACCTAGCAGACCGGGTCTGGTAACTGGTGGAGAAGGAGACCAGACTACAGTAGCAACCACCTAGCAGACCGGGTCTGGTACCTGGTGGTGGTAAAGGAGACCAGACTACAGTAGCAACCACCTAGCAGACCAGGTCTGGTAACCGCTGGTGGTGGAGAAGGAGACAGACTACAGTAGCAACCACCTAGCAGACCCGGGTCTGGTAACTGGTGGTGTAGACCAGACTACAGTAGCAACCACCTAGCAGACCGGGTCTGGTAACTGGTGGTGGAGACCAGACTACAGTAGCAACCACCTAGCAGACCGGGTCTGGTACCTGGTGGTGAAGACCAGACTACAGTAGCAACCACCTAGCAGACCGGGTCTGGTACCTGGTGGTGGAGAAGGAGACCAGACTACAGTAGCAACCACCTAGCAGACCGGGTCTGGTAACCCCTGGTGGTGGAGAAGGAGACCAGACTACAGTAGCAACCACCTAGCAGACCGGGTCTGGTAACTGGTGGTGGAGACCAGACTACAGTAGCAACCACCTAGCAGACCGGGTCTGGTACCTGGTGGTGGTGGAGACCAGACTACAGTAGCAACCACCTAGCAGACCGGGTCTGGTACCTGGTGGTGAAGGAGACCAGACTACAGTAGCAACCACCTAGCAGACCGGGTCTGGTACCTGGTGGTGGTGAAGGAGACCAGACTACAGTAGCAACCACCTAGCAGACCGGGTCTGGTAACTGGTGGTGAAGGAGACCAGACTACAGTAGCAACCACCTAGCAGACCGGGTCTGGTACCTGGTGGAGAAGGAGACCAGACTACAGTAGCAACCACCTAGCAGACCGGGTCTGGTACCTGGTGGTGGAGACCAGACTACAGTAGCAACCACCTAGCAGACCGGGTCTGGTACCTGGTGGTGAAGGAGACCAGACTACAGTAGCAACCACCTAGCAGACCGGGTCTGGTACCTGGTGGTGGTGAAGGAGACCAGACTACAGTAGCAACCACCTAGCAGACCGGGTCTGGTACCTGGTGGTGAAGGAGACCAGACTACAGTAGCAACCACCTAGCAGACCGGGTCTGGTACCTGGTGGAGAAGGAGACCAGACTACAGTAGCAACCACCTAGCAGACCGGGTCTGGTAACTGGTGGTGGAGGAGACCAGACTACAGTAGCAACCACCTAGCAGACCGGGTCTGGTACCTGGTGGTGAAGGAGACCAGACTACAGTAGCAACCACCTAGCAGACCGGGTCTGGTACCTGGTGGTGAAGGAGACCAGACTACAGTAGCAACCACCTAGCAGACCGGGTCTGGTACCTGGTGGTGAAGGAGACCAGACTACAGTAGCAACCACCTAGCAGACCGGGTCTGGTACCTGGTGGTGAAGGAGACCAGACTACAGTAGCAACCACCTAGCAGACCGGGTCTGGTACCTGGTGGAGAAGGAGACCAGACTACAGTAGCAACCACCTAGCAGACCGGGTCTGGTACCTGGTGGTGAAGGAGACCAGACTACAGTAGCAACCACCTAGCAGACCGGGTCTGGTACCTGGTGGTGAAGGAGACCAGACTACAGTAGCAACCACCTAGCAGACCGGGTCTGGTAACTGGTGGTGAAGGAGACCAGACTACAGTAGCAACCACCTAGCAGACCGGGTCTGGTAACTGGTGGTAAAGGAGACCAGACTACAGTAGCAACCACCTAGCAGACCGGGTCTGGTACCTGGTGGTGAAGGAGACCAGACTACAGTAGCAACCACCTAGCAGACCGGGTCTGGTACCTGGTGGTGAAGGAGACCAGACTACAGTAGCAACCACCTAGCAGACCGGGTCTGGTACCTGGTGGAGAAGGAGACCAGACTACAGTAGCAACCACCTAGCAGACCGGGTCTGGTACCTGGTGGAGAAGGAGACCAGACTACAGTAGCAACCACCTAGCAGACCGGGTCTGGTACCTGGTGGAGAAGGAGACCAGACTACAGTAGCAACCACCTAGCAGACCGGGTCTGGTACCTGGTGGTGGTGGAGACCAGACTACAGTAGCAACCACCTAGCAGACCGGGTCTGGTACCTGGTGGAGAAGGAGACCAGACTACAGTAGCAACCACCTAGCAGACCGGGTCTGGTACTGGTGGTGGAGAAGGAGACCAGACTACAGTAGCAACCACCTAGCAGACCAGGTCTGGTACCTGGTGGAGAAGGAGACCAGACTACAGTAGCAACCACCTAGCAGACCGGGTCTGGTACCTGGTGGTGGTAAAGGAGACCAGACTACAGTAGCAACCACCTAGCAGACCGGGTCTGGTAACCTGGTGGTGAAGGAGACCAGACTACAGTAGCAACCACCTAGCAGACCGGGTCTGGGTACCTGGTGGAGAAGGAGACCAGACTACAGTAGCAACCACCTAGCAGACCGGGTCTGGTACCTGGGGGTGGTGAAGGAGACCAGACTACAGTAGCAACCACCTAGCAGACCGGGTCTGGTACCTGGTGGTGGTGAAGGAGACCAGACTACAGTAGCAACCACCTAGCAGACCGGGTCTGGTACTGGTGGTGGTGAAGGAGACCAGACTACAGTAGCAACCACCTAGCAGACCGGGTCTGGTAACCTGGTGGTGGTAAAGGAGACCAGACTACAGTAGCAACCACCTAGCAGACCGGGTCTGGTAACTGGTGGTGGAGAAGGAGACCAGACTACAGTAGCAACCACCTAGCAGACCGGGTCTGGTACCTGGTGGTGAAGGAGACCAGACTACAGTAGCAACCACCTAGCAGACCGGGTCTGGTAACCGCTGGTGGTGGAGAAGGAGACCAGACTACAGTAGCAACCACCTAGCAGACCGGGTCTGGTACCTGGTGGTGGAGACCAGACTACAGTAGCAACCACCTAGCAGACCGGGTCTGGTACCTGGTGGTGAAGACCAGACTACAGTAGCAACCACCTAGCAGACCGGGTCTGGTACCTGGTGGTGAAGACCAGACTACAGTAGCAACCACCTAGCAGACCGGGTCTGGTAACTGGTGGTGGTGAAGGAGACCAGACTACAGTAGCAACCACCTAGCAGACCGGGTCTGGTAACTGGTGGTGGAAGGAGACCAGACTACAGTAGCAACCACCTAGCAGACCGGGTCTGGTACCTGGTGGAGTAAAGGAGACCAGACTACAGTAGCAACCACCTAGCAGACCAGGTCTGGTAACCGCTGGTGGTGGAGACCAGACTACAGAGGTAAAGAGGGAGTTTACCCAAAAGGGCTTTGTAGATGAACACATACAAATGTAGCTGTCTGTGCATATAAAGTGCGGTCCAACCCACCATTTGGTACCAAGGTGCATTGGTGGGTGAGTGACTTGGCATTTGTAATAAAGCACAAGGCTGCACGATAGACAGAGTCCAGTCTGTGTAAGACAGAGGAGGCTGCATGCATAAACAACAAGTCACCATAATCAATTACAGAGAGGAAAGTGGCATGAACACGCTTCTGTCTGGCCATAAGCGGGAAGCAAGACTTATTACGAAAATAAAAACTCAATTTCAATTTAAGCTTCCTCACAAGATTATCCATATGAACTTTAAGGACAACTTATCATCCAACAGTATACCTGGGTATTTGTAGGATGACACTTTTTCCGTGGATAAGCCACCAGGTCTGACAATGGTAGCTCTGGTAAAGGTCATGAATTTTGTTTTTTTTGTACATTCAAGGCCAGTTTGAGACCATAAAAGGGGGTCCTGCAGTGACCGAAAAGCAGTCTGGAGTTGTGATGGGTGATGGTAAAACAGAGCGAGATGCAGAGTGTTTGTCCTCCTGCTGTGTCTGATGGATGTTAGACTGAAACAGGCTCTGGATGCGTCTCAAATGGCACCCTATTCCCTATAGGGGAGAGTGGGGTAAGTTGAGCCACCCTCGTTTCTAGGGAAACCGTACACAAAATGTATCATTTGACCAAATATTTAGGAATAGGTCGTCATTTCATGGAGTCTGAAGGAAGTAACCACATGGAAAAAGTGGTAGAAACATATGGTTGGACTGTCTATAGTCTGTATAGAAACATATGGTTGGACTGTCTATAGTCTGTATAGAAACATATGGTTGGACTGTCTATAGTCTGTATAGAAACATATGGTTGGACTGTCTATAGTCTGTATAGAAACATATGGTTGGACTGTCTATAGTCTGTATAGAAACATATGGTTGGACTGTCTATAGTCTGTATAGAAACATATGGTTGGACTGTCTATAGTCTGTATAGAAACATATGGTTGGACTGTCTATAGTCTGTATAGAAACATATGGTTGGACTGTCTATAGTCTGTATAGAAACATATGGTTGGACTGTCTATAGTCTGTATAGAAAACATATGGTTGGACTGTCTATAGTCTGTATAGAAACATATGGTTGGACTGTCTATAGTCTGTATAGAAACATATGGTTGGACTGTCTATAGTCTGTATAGAAACATATGGTTGGACTGTCTATAGTCTGTATAGAAACATATGGTTGGACTGTCTATAGTCTGTATAGAAACATATGGTTGGACTGTCTATAGTCTGTATAGAAACATATGGTTGGACTGTCTATAGTCTGTATAGAAACATATGGTTGGACTGACTGTCTGTATAGAAACATATGGTTGGACTGTCTATAGTCTGTATAGAAACATATGGTTGGACTGTCTATAGTCTGTATAGAAACATATGGTTGGACTGTCTATAGTCTGTATAGAAACATATGGTTGGACTGTCTATAGTCTGTATAGAAACATATGGTTGGACTGTCTATAGTCTGTATAGAAACATATTGGTTGGACTGTCTATAGTCTGTATAGAAACATATGGTTGGACTGTCTATAGTCTGTATAGAAACATATGGTTTGGACTGTCTATAGTCTGTATAGAAACATATGGTTGGACTGTCTATAGTCTGTATATAGAAACATATGGTTGGACTGTCTATAGTCTGTTCTCATATGTTGGACTGTCTATAGTCTGTATCTATGGTTGAACTGTCTATAGTCTGTATAGAAACATATGGTTGGGACTGTCTACTGTCTGTATAGGAATGGCTTAGCCCGTCTCACTCTCACTGGGATCTGGTTGGACCAGCCCGACCCCCCTCCCCTCCCCAACTCCTCTCCCCTCCCTCACCCTCCCTCCCTCCCCTCTCTCACCCCCCCCCCCTCCCTCCCTCCCCTCTCTCACCCTCCCTCCCCTCTCTCACCCTCCCTCCCTCCCTCCCTCTCTCACCCTCCCCTCCCTCCCTCCCCTCTCTCACCGTCTCTCCCTCCCCTCTCTCACCCTCCCCTCTCACCCTCCCCTCCCTCTCTCACCCTCCCTCCCTCCCCTCTCTCCCCTCCCTCCCCTCTCCTCTCCCCTCCCTCCCCTCTCTCACCCTCCTCCTCCCTCCCTCTCCTCCCTCCCTCCCTCCCTCCCCTCTCTCACCGTCCCTCCCTCCCCTCTCACCCTCCCCTCTCACCCTCCTCCCCTCTCTCACCCTCCCTCCCTCCCCTCTCACCCTCCCTCCCCTCTCTTACCCTCCCTCCCTCCCCTCTCTTACCTTCTCCCTCCCTCCCCTCTCTTACCCTCCCCCCTCTCTCTCACCCTCCCTCCCTTTTCTCCTTCCCTCTCTCTCCCCACACCCTCTCTCTCCCCACACCCTCTCTCCCCACCCTCTCTCCCTCCCCTCCCCTCCCTCACTCCTCCCCTCCCTCCCTCACCCTTACTCCTCCCCTCCCCTCCCTCCCTCACTCCTCCCCTCCCTTCCCACCCTCCTTCCTTTTCATTTCCTCTGTGGTGTTGTGATCCTAGTCCGTTCAGCGCCTCTGCCATTTTATCTGATGCATGATGCCATCTAGTGGTAGTAGAGGGGAGTGCGGTTGCTTTGTGACTTGAACTGCAGTTCCTGTGAATGTCTCTTGTTCTTCAAAGCTCTTGTTGAAGAATGACCGGTGTGATAACACCTCTCTCTCTCTCTCTCTCTCTCTCTCTCTCTCTCTCTCTCTCTCTCTCTCTCTCTCTCTCTCTCTCTCTCTCTCTCTCTCTCTCTCTCTCTCTCGTCTCTCTCTCTCTCTCTCTCTCTCTCTCTCTCTCTCTCTCTCTCTCTCTCTCTCTCTCTCTCTCTCTCTCTCTCTCTCTCTCTCTCTCTCTCTCTCTCTCTCTCTCTCTCTCTCTCTCTCTCTCTCTCTCTCTCTCTCTCTCTCTCTCTCTCTCTCTCGGGCTTTATTGGCATGGAAAACATATGTTAACATTGCCAAAGCAAGTGAAGTAGATAGTAAACAAAAGTGAAATAATTATTAACAGTAAACATTACACTCAGAAGTTCCAAAAGAATAAAGACATTTCAAATGTCATATTATGTCTATATACAGTGTTGTAACAATGTGCAAATAGTTAAAGTACAAATGGGAAAAATAAATAAACATAAATATGGGTTGTATTTACAATGGTGTTTGTTCTTCACTGGTTGCGCTTTTCTGGTGGCAAGAGGTCACAAATCTTGCAGCTGTGATGGCACACTGTGGTTTTTCACCCAATAGATATGGGAGTTTATCAAAATTGGGTTTGTTTTCTAATTCTTTGTGGATCGCTGTAATCTGAGGGAAATATGTGTCTCTAATATGGTCATACATTTGGCAGGAGGTTAGGAAGTGCAGCTCAGTTTCCACCTCATTTTGTGGGCAGTGTGCACATAGCCTGTCTTCTCTTGAGAGCCAGGTCTGCCTACGGCGGCCTTTCTCAATAGCAAGGCTATGCTCACTGAGTCGGTACATAGTCAAAGTTTTCCTAAAGTTTGGATCAGTCACAGTGGTCAGGGATTCTGCCACTGTGTACTCTCTGTTTAGGGTTAGTTTGCTCTGTTTTTTTGTTAATTCTTTCCAATGTGTCAAGTAATTCTCTTTTAGTTTTCTCATGATTTGGTTGGGTCTAATTGTGTTGCTGTGTGGGGTCTGTTTGTGTTTGTGAACAGAGCCCCAGGACCAGCTTGCTTAGGGGACTCTTCTCCAGGTTCATCTCTCTGTAGCTGATGGCTTTGTTATGGAAGGTTTGGGAATCGCTTCCTTTTAAGTGATTATACACTTTAACAGCTCTTTTCTGGATTTTGATAATTAGCGGGTATCGGCCTAATTCTGCTCTGCATGCATTATTTGGTGTTTTTCGTTGTACATAGAGGATATTTTTGCAGAATTCTGCATGCAGTCTCAATTTGGTGTTTGTCCCATTTTGTGAATTCTTGGTTGGTGAGCGGACCCCAGACCTCACAACCATAAAGGGCAATGGGTTCTATAACTGATTCATGTATTTTTAGCCAGATCATAATTGGTATGTCAAATTTTATGTTCCTTTTGATGGCATAGAAGGCCCTTCTTGCCTTGTCTGTCAGATCGTTCACAGCTTTGTGGAAGTTACCTGTGATGCTGACGTTTAGGCCGAGGTATGTATAGTTTTTTGTGTGCTCTAGGGCAACGGTGTCTAGATGGAATTTGTATTTGTGGTCCTGGCAACTGGACCTTTTTTGGAACACCATTATTTTTGTCTTACTGAGATTTACTGTCAGGGCCCAGGTCTGACAGAACCTGTGCAGAAGATCTAGGTGCTGCTGTAGGCCCTCCTTGGTTCGGGACAGAAGCACCAGATCATCAGCAAACAGAAGACATTTGACTTCAGATTTTAGTAGGGTGAGGCCGGGTGCTGCAGACTGTTCTAGTGCCCTCGCAAATTCGTTGATATATATGTTGAAGAGGGTGGGGCTTAAACTGCATCCCTGTCTCACCCCACGGCCCTGTGGAAAGAAATCTGTTTTTTTGCCAATTTTAACCTCACACTTGTTTGTGTACATGGATTTTATAATGTCGTATGTTTTTCCCACAACCCCACTTTCCATCAATTTGTATAGCAGACCCTCATGCCAAATTGAGTCAATCTTTTTTTAAATCAACAAAGCATGAGAAGACTTTGGCTTTGTTTTGGTTTGTTTGTCAATTAGGGTGTTCAGGGTGAATACGTGGTCTGTCGTACGGTAATTTGGTAAAAAGCCAATTTGACATTTGCTCAGTACATTGTTTTCACTGAGGAAATGAACTAGTCTGCTATTAATGATAATTTTCCCAAGGTTGCTGTTGACGCATCTCTCCCCCTCTGTCTCTCCCCGCTCTCTCGCTCTCTCTCTTTCTCTCTCTTCCCCTCTCTCTTTCTCTCTCTACCCCTCTCTCTCTCTCTTCCCCTCTCTCTCTCTACCCCTCTCTCTCTCTCTCTCTACCCCTCCTCTCTTCCCTCTCTCTCTCCTCCTCTCTACTCCTCTCCCTCTCTCTACCCCTCTCCTCTCTCTACCCCTCTCCCTCTCTCTACCCCTCTCCCTCTCTCTACCCCTCTCCCTCTCTACCTCTCTCCCCCTCTCCCCCTCTCTCTACCCCCCCTCTCTCTACCCCTCTCTCTACCCCTCTCTCTCTCTACCCCTCTCTCTCTCTCTACCCCCTCTCTCTCTCTCTTCTCTCTCTCTACTACCCCTCTCTCTCTCTCTTCCCCTCTCTCTCTCCCCCCTCTCTCTTCTCTCTCTCTCTATCTCCAGCCAAGTCCATCCTGAAGAAGGCTAAGCGTGAGCAGGGTCGGCGGGGCAACGTGACCTTTGACATGCTGACAGTGTTCCTGTTCCCACGGTGCCAGGGCTTCAGCAGCGTGCCCAGTAAGGGGGGCTGTTCCCTGGGCATGATGCAGCACCACAGCGCCCTCCGCAGGTACACCCTGGAAGAGTACGCTGTGGAGCAACGCATCCTTCGCCGGGAGAAACTCCTCAATCGCCTCCGAGAGGAGAAACTGGACGCTCTCAAACAGAAGGTCAGTCCTGGGAGATTTGTATATTGAGGCCTTGACTGCGTACAGGGAGACACACAGTCCCCCATGTCTGGGTTAGCTAATGCAGTGTGTTGAGATGTCTGATTGTGAAAAGGTTTTAATAGCAAGTCTGATTCTTTCAAATGAGTTGGTGTTGAACACTATGTTTAGTTGGGAGCAGATCATAACACAGTCTTCCTGAGAACGTGTGATCCTTCCTCCCTCCTCTCCCTCCTCTCCCTCCTCTCCTCCCTCCTCTCCCTCCTCTCCCTCCTCTCCCCCCTCTCCCCCCTCTCCCTCCTCTCCCTCCTCTCCCTCCTCTCCCTCCCTCCTCTTCCTCCCTCCTCTCCTCTCCCTCCTCTCCCATCCTTCCTCCCTCCTCTCCCTCCTCTCCTTCCTCCCTCCTCTCCCTCCTCTCCTTCCTCCCTCCTCTCCCTCCTCCCCCTCCCAGCTGACTAAGGGAGGCACGGTGGAGTCAGAGGAGGCGGACTGCCTCACCGTCGAAGACATCCCAGACGACGAGATGGACATCAGCAGTTGTAACCTAGACGACGGCTCCTTCCTCCACCCCTACCCCTCCAAGCGGAGACACGCCCTGCTGAAGGCCGCGGGGGTGAAGAAGATCGATAAGGAGGAGAAGAGGCAGCTCCAGCAGCTGAGAGTGTCCAGGGAGGACTGTGGCTGTGACTGTCAGGGCTTCTGTGAGCCAGAGACCTGCGCCTGCAACCTGGCCGGCATCAAGTGTCAGGTAAGACACACTGCTAATAAAAACTCACATATGAACATTTCTTCAACTTCAATGTTAACAGTAAACTGACCTCTCATGTTTAAATACTTTATATTCCTAACAATATCAGCAGAACCTATTGCAGTGGTTAGTTGTCCACTGTAATACGACATGCTGTACCCTCCGTGACAAAGCAGAACCTGATTTTAACGTCCTCTTCTCCCCAGATGGACCACTCGTCATTTCCCTGCGGCTGCACTAAGGATGGCTGCGGTAACCAGGAAGGTCGCATAGAGTTCAACTCCAGCCGGGTTCAGACCCACTACATCCACACCATCATGAAGCTAGAGCTGGAGAAGAGACTGGAGGAGACGTCTGGACCAGAGGAAGAGGACCCGGGAGAGACCACCCCACTCCATGCCCACAACCCCCTGTCCCACCTCCCCTCCATCCCAGACCTCCCCTCCATCCCAGACCTCCCCTCCATCCCAGACCTCCCCTCCATCCCAGACCGCCCCTCCTTCCCAGACCTCCCCTCCTTCCCAGACCTCCCCTCCATCCCAGACCGCCCCTCCATCCCAGACCGCCCCTCCATCCCAGACCTCCCCTCCATCCCAGACCGCCCCTCCATCCCAGACCTCCCCTCCATCCCAGACCTCCCCTCCATCCCAGACCTCCCCTCCTTCCCAGACCTCCCCTCCATCCCAGACCGCCCCTCCTTCCACTTCAGCTCAGAGCTGGAGGAGAACAGCTGTAGTAGCGACATGACGTACTCCTCTGGGGGAAGTGATGACTCAGAGGAAGGGGCGGGGTTAGGGGTGGGGTTAGGGCGGCGCTCCTGGGAGGACGGCCCCCTGCTGGATGATGTGGATGAGAACGGACTGAGCCGCATCCTCAGCTTTAGCGACATTGACGACAACGATGACTACAATGTAAACAACCACGTTGTCAATGACAACCGCTGCTGCCCCGAGCAACGTCTACAGCAACAGCCGTGGATGTTGGCAGGGTTTAGCGCGGCAGACTTCCCAGAGGAGAATGACAATCCAGAGGTGTACACGGACAACAGGGCCATGGCCTTATCACAACTGTTAGATGATAACGCTAACCAAGGCAACTGTCTGTTCCACCACAGCGGCTGCAGTGTCCCCAACGTGCCCTCTCCCTCAGTAGACCGCCCCAACCCCCCCTCTCCCTTAGTAGACTGCCCCAAACCCCCCTTAGTAGACCGCCCCAAACCCCCCTCTCCCTTAGTAGACTGCCCCAAACCCCCCCTTAGTAGACTGCCCCAAACCCCCCTCTCCCTTAGTAGACCGCCCCAAACCCCCCTCTCCCTTAGTAGACCTCACCAACCCCCCCTCTCCCTCAGTAGACCGCCCCAAACCCCCCTCTCCCTCAGTAGACCGCCCCAAACCCCCCTCTCCCTTAGTAGACCGTACCAAACCCCCCTCTCCCTTAGTAGACCGCCCCAACCTCCCAACCCCTTCAGTAGACCGCCCCAAACCCCCCTCTCCCTCAGTAGACCGCCCCAACCTCCCAACCCCTTCAGTAGACCGCCCCAAACCCCCCTCTCCCTTAGTAGACCGCCCCAACCTCCCAACCCCTTCAGTAGACCGCCCCAAACCCCCCTCTCCCTCAGTAGACCGCCCCAACCCCCCCTCTCCCTCAGTAGACCGCCCCAAACCCCCCTCTCCCTCAGTAGACCGCCCCAACCCCCCAACCCCTTCAGTAGACCGCCCCAACCCTCCATCCCCCTCAGTAGACCGCCCTGCTGCCAGCTACATGGACCTCAGCCTGATCTCAGAGTCTGACCTGGAGTTCTTTGATGGTTTCTGTCTGGGTCCTTCCTCCCTCTACAGCTCCCTAAAGGACCAACACATGGACAACTTCTTTCACTTCCAGTTGCCTAGTTACCCCAGCAGCCAATCACAGGCCAGCGACCCTGGGACCTGCCTCCTGGAGTCTCTGATTGGTCTGTCAGAATCTGTCCCAGAACCCCCTGCGACGTTCACAGACAATCAAGTGTTGGAGGAAGCCGCCAGGGGTTAACTAACCGGAACTGAACTGCCAACTGTGTTCTGGACTATGTAGTGAATTAGGGGGACGGTGGTCAGTGTAAACAGACTGCTGGGATTTCCCTCTTGCCTATCTATTGTTATTGAGATTCCGTTCTTGCCTTCCAAATGTTAGCAAAAGCAGTTGGTAATTATTGCTATATGAAATGGCAGCTAACATTTCATTTGAAAAAAAGAAAGTTAGACTAACACAAAAGTGAACGCTCAATTGTGTAATCTGAGTCATTTATCTGTGACCTGATGCCGTGAAACCAAGCCTGCCCCTCCACACTAACACAGAGGGTGACTGGCGCTAGTTGCCATCAGCCTAGTTGGCGTTCTGTTTGGGGACATGGTCTGTAGGGAATCTTTAAACATTGCTGAATGTCAACCTCAGGGACTTTTTCTAGCTTTAGGAAGCAGACCATTGTGGCCATTGAAGCGCTGTGGTGGGTGTCGCTAAGCTTTTACACACAGACAAACCCCCAACTAGAATCACAACATTGTCATAACCCCGGCCTCCATTACGGCTCTGTGCTCCGTCCCAGTTGACTGGAGTTAGAGGGGTAAACGGTCAGCCCCTGGGTCCTAAAGCTAGTATGGTACAGTCCCTCAGAAAGCTCCTTGGTCAGCACGTTTTCTGTGAAACTGGTGATTGACGAACCATAACTTCCTGGTTCTCCGTCTGTATATGAAGTGATGTGAAGGTCGTGTTGCGGACTGTATGTCCCTACGGTCCATTCAATAGCTCAGTGACCTTTAACCATTTACATGCTAGAAATAAGCTGGGTATTCATGAGCTGAGAAACTAACAATATTACAGCTGAAAATTATATTCATTATAGCAAAGGCTATAATAACTGTATCTAGATTATTACTTTTATTAATATTATTGTTTATGATTTTATATTTATTTTCAGATAAAAAAAAACGACTAAACGTATGTTCAAGCAGCACTGTGGTTTGATATTTATAACCTGGAGGTGCAATCTTACCTTATGTATCAGTGACTTTGTCTCAAATGGCAAACTTTTCCCTGTAGCTCAGTTGGTAGAGCATGGCGCTTGCAACGCCAGGGTTGTGGGTTCGTTTCCCACGGGGGGCCAGTATGAAAATGTATGCACTCACTAACTGTAAATCGCTCTGGATAAGAGCGTCTGCTAAATGACTAAAATGTAAATCTATATAGTGCACTAACCCTAACCCACCCAGTGCACTATTAGGGGATAGGGTGCCATTTGCGACTCTGCAGGCTGTAATATCCCTGCTTTACTCTGCTCAGAGACATTGTTGGGACTCAGGAATATGGGGTGATATAAAAGAAAAGGCCATTGCCAAATTATTTAAAGGTCAAATGCAGCTGTTTTTATTTCAATATCAAATCATTTCTGGGTAACAATTAAGTACCTTACTGTGATTGTTGTCAATTAAAATGGTCAAAAAGAAGGGGAAAAATGCATTCTTAGTAAAGGGCATTGAGCTAAGGCTGTCTGAGTGGGGGAGGGGAAAACGGAACACTAGCATGTTATTGGCAGAGAGGTCTGGACCTTTCTTTCTTATTGGTCTATTAGCTCATTTACTGCCTGGTGATGTCACCATGGAAGGACAAAACTCCATCCAATCAAAACAGGCTTCAATTTCAGGCGGTCTTTTCTAAAGCTCTTACACTAAAAGCCCATTATCATCATATTTCACAGTATTATTCCAACCTCATTGTGTGAAAATATATATACAGTGCATTCGGAAAGTATTCAGACCCCTTTACTTTTTTCCAAATTTTGTTACGTTACATCCCTATTAAAAAATTGATTAAATTGTTTTTTTTCTCATCAATCTACACACAATACCCAATAATGACAAAGAAAAAAAGGTTTGTATTCATTTTTGTACCATAAAGGCCTGATTTGGTGGAGTGCTGCAGAGATGGTTGTCCTTCTGGAAGGTTCTCCCATCTCCACAGAGGAACTCTGGAGCTCTGTCAGAGTGACCATCGGGTTCTTGGTCACCTCCCTGACCAAGGCCCTTCTCCCCCGATTGGACAGTTTGGCCAGGCGGCCAGCTCTAGGAAGAGTCTTGGTGGTTCCAAACTTCTTCCATTTAAGAATGATGGAGGCCACTGTGTTCTTGGGGACAGAAATGTTTTTGGTACCCTTCCCCAGATCTGTGCCTCGACACAATCCTGTCTCGGAGCTCTACGGACAATTCCTTTGACCTCATGGCTTGGTTTTTGCTCTGACATGCACTGTCAACTGTGAGACCTTATATAGGCAGGTGTGTGCCTTTGCAAATCATGTCCAATCAATTGAATTTACCACAGGTGGACTCCAAACAAGTTGTAGAAACATCTCAAGGATGAGCAATGGAAACAGGACGCACCTGAGCTCAATTGAGTCTCATAGCAAAGGGTCTGAATACTTATGTAAATAAGGTATTTCTGTTTTTTATTTTTAGTAAATTAGCCAACATTTCTTAAAACCTGTTTTCGCTTTGGCATTATGGGGTATTGTGTGTAGATTGATGAGGAAAACATTTGATTTAATCCATTTTAGAGTCAGGCTGTAACGTAACAAAATGTGGAAAAAGTCAAGGGGTCTGAATACTTTCCCGACTGCACTGTAAAATACAGGAAATCGTTTTTTTGACTGCACTGGGCCTATAATCTATTATCTTAATATTTTTTACATATTACATTTTGGTTAAATTATTTGTCATTATTTCAGAGGTTATCTAATTGATGACATGTTGAGCTATAAGAGAGAGAGAGGGATGTTTTTCTTACTCTGTGTGTCTGAGGAAGCCTATGTCTAGATATCTGTACCAGGCGAGTAGCACTGTCAGGGAGGGAATTTAAGGATTTTGGGCTAGTAGACCATGATTTCTAATAGCCCTGGTAACATTTGGGTCACACTGGCCTGACCGGCAATTCTGGCACATTTTCTACGAGCCGAAGATTACTAACCTAGAGCTAGCAGGCATCCCTGAGTATTTTAGCTGTGGGACTGAATACTGTGTAACCGAAATCAAAAATGATTACTATGGGTCTATTGATATTGCTGCCTATAATGTTACCATGGAGAATCACACTAATATTTTCTAACTAATTTATGTAGATTGAAAGAAAAATATATAATCTGTATCACTGACTAATTATTTTATTAAGAAAATACAAATTGCATAATATTTTGGAAATATTGAAACCTTTTAATATATTACTTATATACCTATTAGGAAGGCTATTGCTGTCCAGCAGTTTGAAGTATTTTTCACCAGTTAGGTACAGAGTTGTTTTGGACTATGAAATGCCACTAAAACAAAAAGGAATTAGAAAATATCCAAATGATTGTACTCCGAATGGTATGGTTGTGACCGAGATCACATGATATTGAAAATTAAATGATCAAATATCAAGGTGTTATCTCATCCTACAGCTGTTCTATAGCGAACCTGGGGTCCTATAGGACTCTTTCCCTACGAGGTCCGGAGCCTGCTGGTTTTCTGTTCTACCTGATAATTGCACACACGGTGTCCCAGGTCTAAATCAGTCCCTGGTTAGAGGGGAACAATGACTGGTGTCCCAGGTCTAAATCAGTCCCTGATTAGAGGGGAACAATGACTGGTGTCCCAGGTCTATATCAGTCCCTGGTTAGAGGGGAACAATGACTGGTGTCCCAGGTCTAAATCAGGCCCTGATTAGAGGGGAACAACGACTGGTGTCCCAGGTCTAAATCAGGCCCTGATTAGAGGGGAACAATGACTGGTGTCCCAGGTCTAAATCAGTCCCTGGTTAGAGGGGAACAATGACTGGTGTCCCAGGTCTAAATCAGGCCCTGATTAGAGGGGAACAATGACTGGTGTCCCAGGTCTAAATCAGGCCCTGATTAGAGGGGAACAATGACTGGTGTCCCAGGTCTAAATCAGGCCCTGATTTGAGGGGAACAACGACTGGTGTCCCAGGTCTAAATCAGTCCCTGATTAGAGGGGAACAGTGACTGGTGTCCCAGGTCTAAATCAGTCCCTGGTTAGAGGGGAACAGTGAATAAAAGGCAGTGGATCTGGCTTGGAGGTCCAGAGTTGAGTCTGGGGGCTGTAGGAGTTATGCATGATGCTCCCCTTCATACTGTCTGTATGTCATCTGATTGTTCTATACTTTGAACAGTGAACAATGTATTCTTCTGCTATCTGCCTTATGAATCTAATAGGGTTTTCTATTGGTTGAGATCATCTGATGGGGTTTTCTATTGGTTGAGATCACCTGATGGGGTTTTCTATTGGTTGAGATCACCTGATAGGGTTTTCTATTGGTTGAGATCATCTGATAGGGTTTTCTATTGGTTGAGATCACCTGATAGGGTTTTCTATTGGTTGAGATCACCTGATAGGGTTTTCTGTTGGTTGAGATCACCTGATAGGGTTTTCTATTGGTTGAGATCACCTGATAGGGTTTTCTATTGGTTGAGATCACCTGATAGGGTTTTCTATTGGTTGAGATCACCTGATAGGGTTTTCTATTGGTTGAGATCACCTGATAGGGTTTTTCTATTGCCACCACCAGGACACCTGAGCTTCTCTGGTGTAAATGCATCATTATCAATGAAGACATGGCAACAATTAGTAATGTAAAGTACCATGGCTTTTTTATTTACAAAATGTGTATTTTATTGTACGAATGGTGCTGCAGAGCAAACAATGCTGCTTTATGTTTCATTCTCATTGTCACTCTTTAACCGTTAAAGTCCTTTTTGACAGTTTTTCCCTTCAAAATAAAAAATCAACTTGTTCTTAATTCTTTGACTTGTTATTTTGTACATCTATTCCCATTTTAAGGACCTTGTTATTTTTCTTTAGTGTTCAAACTTTTTGACCCCATCAGTGTTCCTCACTGAATTCCTATCGGACCTTGTAGTCATGGCAGATAATATTCAAATTTTCGGTGGAGGAGATCTTGGTGTGCTATACTCAGCCTTGTCTCAGGGTAGTAGGTTGGTGGTCTGTTGATATCCCTCTGGTGGTTTGGGGGCTCTGCTTTGGCAAAGTGGGTGGGGTTATATCCTGCCTGGTTGGCCCTGTCCGGGGGTATTGTCGGACGGGGCCACAGTGTCGTCGTCCCCCCCCCCCCCCCCCCCGTCTCAGCCTCCAGTATCTATGTTGCAATAGTCTATGTGCCGGGGGGCAAGGGTCAGTTGGTTATATCTGGTGTAATTCTCCTGTCTTATCTGGTGTCCTGTGTGAATTTAAGTATGCTCCCTCTAATTCTCCTTCCCATCCCGGAGGACCTGAGCCCTAGGACCATGCCTCAGGACTACCTGGCCTGATGACTCCTGGCTGTCCCCAGTCCACCTGGTCGTGCTGCTGCTCCAGTTTCCACTCTTCTGCCTGTGGCTAGGGAACCCTGACCTGTTCACCGGACGTGCTACCTTGTCCCAGACCTGCTGTTTTCGACTCTCTCTCTCTGTCTCTCTCTACCGCACCTGCTGTCTCAACCTCTGAATGCTCGGCTATGAAAAGCCAACTGACATTTACTCCTGAGGTGCTGACCTGTTGCACCCTCTACAACCACTGTGATTATTATTTGACCCTGCTGGTCATCTATGAACGTTTGAACATCTTGAAGAACGATCTGGCCTTAATGGCCATGTACTCTTATAATCTCCACCAGCACAGCCAGAAGAGGACTGGCCACCCCTCAGAGCCTGGTTCCTCTCCACCCAGTACAGCCAGAAGAGGACTGGCCACCCCTCAGAGCCTGGTTCCTCTCCACCCAGTACAGCCAGTAGAGGACTGGCCACCCCTCAGAGCCTGGTTCCTCTCCACCCAGTACAGCCAGTAGAGGACTGGCCACCCCTCAGAGCCTGGTTCCTCTCCACCCAGTACAGCCAGTACAGGACTGGCCACCCCTCAGAGCCTGGTTCCTCTCCACCCAGTACAGCCAGAAGGGGACTGGCCACCCCTCAGAGCCTGGTTCCTCTCCACCCAGTACAGCCAGAAGAGGACTGGCCACCCCTCAGAGCCTGGTTCCTCTCTAGGTTTCTTCCTAGGTTCCTGCCTTTCTAGGGAGTTTTTCCTAGCCACTGTGCTTCTACATCTGCATTGCTTGCTGTTTGGGGTTTTAGGCTGGGTTTCTGTATAGCACTTTGTGACATCTGCTGATGTAAAAAGGGCTTTATAAATACATTTGATTGATTGTGCTCTTCATGGATGAATCCTGGTTTCAACAGTACCGGGCAGATGGCGAGCGGTTTGTTGATGTCAATGTTGTGAACAGAGTGCCCCATGGTGGCGGTGGGGTTATTGTATGGGCAGGCATAAACTACAGACAACGAACACAATTGCATTTTATCGATTGCGATTTTAATGCACAGAGCTACCGTGATGAGATCCTGAGGCCCATTGTCGTACCATTCATCCACTTCCATCACCTCATGTTTCAGCATGATAATGCATGGCTCCATGTTGCAAGGATCTGGACACAATTCCTGGAAGCTGATAATGTCCCAGTTCTTCCACCCATGTTTGAGATGCTCTGGATCGACATGTACGACAGCGTGTTCCAGTTCCCGCCAATATCCAGCAACTACGCACAGCCATTGAATAGGAATGGGACAACACTCCACAGGCCACAATCAACAGCCTGATCAACTCTATGCGAAGGAGATGTGTCACGCCGCATGAGGCAAACGGTGGTCACACCAGATACTGACTGGTTTTCTGATCCACGCCCCTACCTTTTTTTAAGGTATCTGTGACTAACAGATGCATATCTGTATTCCCAGTCATGTGAAATCCATAGATTAGGGCCTAATGAATTTATTTAAATTGACTGATTTCCTTATATGAGCTGTAACTCCATAAAATCTTTGATATACAGAAGATAGCACTATTTGGTTCTGTCTGTTCTGACTGTTCTGGGCTGGCCCAGCAGGTCCACTGGTAGAGACCTGCTTCAGATATAAGGGCTGGCCCAGCAGGTCCACTGGTAGAGACCTGCTTCAGATATAAGGGCTGGCCCAGCAGGTCCACTGGTAGAGACCTGCTTCAGATATAAGGGCTGGCCCAGCAGGTCCACTGATAGAGACCTGCTTCAGATATAGGGGCTGGCCCAGCAGGTCCACTGGTAGAGACCTGCTTCAGATATAGGGGCTGGCCCAGCAGGTCCACTGGTAGAGACCTGCTTCAGATATAGGGGCTGGCCCAGCAGGTCCACTGGTAGAGACATATCTGAAGCAGAAGGGGCTGGCCCAGCAGGTCCACTGGTAGAGACCTGCTTCAGATATAGGGGCTGGCCCAGCAGGTCCACTGGTAGAGACCTGCTTCAGATATAGGGGCTGGCCCAGCAGGTCCACTGGTAGAGACATATCTGAAGCAGAAGGGGCTGGCCCAGCAGGTCCACTGGTAGAGACCTGCTTCAGATATAAGGGGCTGGCCCAGCAGGTCCACTGGTAGAGACCTGCTTCAAATATAAGGGGCTGGCCCAGCAGGTCCATTGGTAGAGACCTGCTTCAGATATAAGGGGCTGGCCCAGCAGGTCCACTGGTAGAGACCTGCTTCAGATATAAGGGGCTGGCCCAGCAGGTCCACTGGTAGAGACCTGCTTCAGATATAAGGGGCTGGCCCAGCAGGTCCACTGGTAGAGACCTGCTTCAGATATAAGGGGCTGGCCCAGCAGGTCCACTGGTAGAGACCTGCTTCAGATATAAGGGGCTGGCTCAGCAGGTCACTGGTAGAGACCTGCTTCAGATATAGGGGGCTGGCCCAGCAGGTCCACTGCTAGAGACCTGCTTCAGATATAAGGGGCTGGCTCAGCAGGTCCACTGGTAGAGACCTGCTTCAGATATAAGGGGCTGGCCCAGCAGGTCCACTGGTAGAGACCTGCTTCAGATATAGGGGCTGGCCCAGCAGGTCCACTGGTAGAGACCTGCTTCAGATATAGGGGCTGGCCCAGCAGGTCCACTGGTAGAGACCTGCTTCAGATATAGGGGCTGGCCCAGCAGGTCCACTGGTAGAGACCTGCTTCAGATATAGGGGCTGGCCCAGCAGGTCCACTGGTAGAGACCTGCTTCAGATATAGGGGCTGGCCCAGCAGGTCCACTGGTAGAGACCTGCTTCAGATATAGGGGCTGGCCCAGCAGGTCCACTGGTAGAGACCTGCTTCAGATATAGGGGCTGGCCCAGATATAGGGGGGGAAATACAGAGACGGAACTACAGTATGGTGTCTCATTTAACTAAATCAGAAAAGAGAATACATGTTGTTTTAGCCTGTAAGCTTTATTAATTTCACCACCTGGGGTGACATCCACAGACATCTCTGAAGGCCGCCGAGCAGAGTTGTCCACGGACCTGCATTGGACAATTCTCTATCTGTAACAATACATAAGGAAGCCTGTGTTAGGAAGTCCACCGCACGCTTCCACTCCCTTATGGGGCTTATGGTTATTTTTAAACATCTGAAACCATCAGGATGAATGTATCAGACTACCGCAAAAACAATTAGCGTTACATAGCAAACCGAATGTAAACTAGCTAGGCTAATACAGTCAGCCTACAAGAATAAATGGTGTTATTGGGAAATTAGTCAGTATTCAAGCAAGTAGGCTAATCAAGCATCATGACAGATTAGTTAACTTAGTTAGGCTATATCATGGACTGACTGATTAGTTAACTTAGTTAGGCTATATCATGGACTGACTGATTAGTTAACTTAGTTAGGCTATATCATGGACTGGCTGATTAGTTAACTTAGTTAGGCTATATCATGGACTGGCTGATTAGTTAACTTAGTTAGGCTATATCATGGACTGGCTGATTAGTTAACTAGTTAGGCTATATCATGGACTGGCTGATTAGTTAACTTAGTTAGGCTATATCATGGACTGGCTGATTAGTTAACTTAGTTAGGCTATATCATGGACTGACTGATTAGTTAACTTAGTTAGGCTATATCATGGACTGACCGATTAGTTAACTTAGTTAGGCTATATCATGGACTGACCGATTAGTTAACTTAGTTAGGCTATATCATGGACTGACTGATTAGTTAACTTAGTTAGGCTATATCATGGACTGACCGATTAGTTAACTTAGTTAGGCTATATCATGGACTGACTGATTAGTTAACTTAGTTAGGCTATATCATGGACTGGCTGATTAGTTAACTTAGTTAGGCTATATCATGGACTGACTGATTAGTTAACTTAGTTAGGCTATATCATGGACTGGCTGATTAGTTAACTTAGTTAGGCTATATCATGGACTGACTGATTAGTTAACTTAGTTAGGCTATATCATGGACTGGGCTGATTAGTTAACTTAGTTAGGCTATATCATGGACTGACTGATTAGTTAACTTAGTTAGGCTATATCATGGACTGACTGATTAGTTAACTTAGTTAGGCTATATCATGGACTGACAGATTAGTTAACTTAGTTAGGCTATATCATGGACTGACTGATTAGTTAACTTAGTTAGGCTATATCATGGACTGACTGATTAGTTAACTTAGTTAGGCTATATCATGGACTGGCTGATTAGTTAACTTAGTTAGGCTATATCATGGACTGGCTGATTAGTTAACTTAGTTAGGCTATATCATGGACTGACAGATTAGTTAACTTAGTTAGGCTATATCATGGACTGGCTGATTAGTTAACTTAGTTAGGCTATATCATGGACTGACAGATTAGTTAACTTAGTTAGGCTATATCATGGACTGACAGATTAGTTAACTTAGTTAGGCTATATCATGGACTGGCTGATTAGTTAACTTAGTTAGGCTATATCATGGACTGGCTGATTAGTTAACTTAGTTAGGCTATATCATGGACTGACAGATTAGTTAACTTAGTTAGGCTATATCATGGACTGGCTGATTAGTTAACTTAGTTAGGCTATATCATGGACTGACTGATTAGTTAACTTAGTTAGGCTATATCATGGACTGACTGATTAGTTAACTTAGTTAGGCTATATCATGGACTGACAGATTAGTTAACTTAGTTAGGCTATATCATGGACTGGCTGATTAGTTAACTTAGTTAGGCTATATCATGGACTGACAGATTAGTTAACTTAGTTAGGCTATATCATGGACTGGCTGATTAGTTAACTTAGTTAGGCTATATCATGGACTGACAGATTAGTTAACTTAGTTAGGCTATATCATGGACTGACTGATTAGTTAACTTAGTTAGGCTATATCATGGACTGACAGATTAGTTAACTTAGTTAGGCTATATCATGGACTGACTGATTAGTTAACTTAGTTAGGCTATATCATGGACTGGCTGATTAGTTAACTTAGTTAGGCTATATCATGGACTGACTGATTAGTTAACTTAGTTAGGCTATATCATGGACTGACTGATTAGTTAACTTAGTTAGGCTATATCATGGACTGGCTGATTAGTTAACTTAGTTAGGCTATATCATGGACTGGCTGATTAGTTAACTTAGTTAGGCTATATCATGGACTGACTGATTAGTTAACTTAGTTAGGCTATATCATGGACTGACTGATTAGTTAACTTAGTTAGGCTATATCATGGACTGGCTGATTAGTTAACTTAGTTAGGCTATATCATGGACTGGCTGATTAGTTAACTTAGTTAGGCTATATCATGGACTGACTGATTAGTTAACTTAGTTAGGCTATATCATGGACTGACCGATTAGTTAACTTAGTTAGGCTATATCATGGACTGGCTGATTAGTTAACTTAGTTAGGCTATATCATGGACTGACTGATTAGTTAACTTAGTTAGGCTATATCATGGACTGGCTGATTAGTTAACTTAGTTAGGCTATATCATGGACTGGCTGATTAGTTAACTTAGTTAGGCTATATCATGGACTGACCGATTAGTTAACTTAGTTAGGCTATATCATGGACTGACAGATTAGTTAACTTAGTTAGGCTATATCATGGACTGACAGATTAGTTAACTTAGTTAGGCTATATCATGGACTGGCTGATTAGTTAACTTAGTTAGGCTATATCATGGACTGACAGATTAGTTAACTTAGTTAGGCTATATCATGGACTGGCTGATTAGTTAACTTAGTTAGGCTATATCATGGACTGACTGATTAGTTAACTTAGTTAGGCTATATCATGGACTGACTGATTAGTTAACTTAGTTAGGCTATATCATGGACTGACCGATTAGTTAACTTAGTTAGGCTATATCATGGACTGGCTGATTAGTTAACTTAGTTAGGCTATATCATGGACTGACTGATTAGTTAACTTAGTTAGGCTATATCATGGACTGACTGATTAGTTAACTTAGTTAGGCTATATCATGGACTGACAGATTAGTTAACTTAGTTAGGCTATATCATGGACTGACAGATTTTAATTTCTAAAGAAATACAAAGCTAGACATGTTTAGAACATCATTATCTAACTTAGTTGGCATAATAATATAGCTACGTAGCAACATTTTTATTTTTTTACAAATCAGGTGACAGTAATTCTGACAGCTCCCCCCATTGAAAGTGAATGCTACTGTAACATTACCAAATTATATTTTTTGACGAACTTAGCTAGCTAAATAGCATTTACTAAAATGGGCAATAACTTAACCCTTGGTAATGCTAGCAGACTGCATTATATTTTGTAGCGCCATGCTCAATTGGTAGAGCACGGCGCTTGTAACGCCAGGGTAGTGGGTTCGATCCCCGGGACCACCCATATGTAAAAATGTATGCACACATGACTGTAAGTCGCTTTGGATAAAAGCGTCTGCTAAATGGCATATTATTATTATTATTATTATTATTATAAGTTAGCGGTTGCTATTTAAATTCTACTGTTGGACATCGTTCTTTATTTTCAGGTGGTTGGCTGAGTCAACCAATAGCGTCGCACCCCTCCATCCAAAGGCTGAGAACACAGAGTTTCAAACCCAGAGGCGCAACATCGCAAGACTTCCGGGAACCCATGTGAAACAGACCAATCAGACGGCCGGGCTTTGGGGTTTGAGAAGTCAATGAGAAAAGTGAAAAATTCTTCTTTAGTTGTTAATTTTCTCCAAATCTAAAGGCACAACCTAGATTCCAGCCAATCTTTTAAGTAGATTAACAGGTTATTACTCCAACCTCATGAAAGTGACAAACGGATACATTTTCATCAAAAACAACTTTACATTGAAGGAGTGCCTTTGATTTGACAGCTTGCACATGCGCAGTTCGGCGCAAGATGACCGTTAGACCCGATGTAGTGTTTATGCACATGAGATTAGCTAGCCACCGTCGCCATGACATCGCATACAAGTCTGATAAGCTATAACTGCTTCCAATAGAAATTCCCTCTTCATACTCATACCTGTGGGAAGCAGATTGGGGTTGGGGGTGCTGCATCTTCATAGCTGTGTTCTGAACCAAACAGGATCCATTCTGTCTAAATGCAGAGACAGTTTGGAAGCGTTTCTCAGTTTGTGTTTGGAACCAAACAGGATCCATTCTGTCTAAATGCAGAGACAGTTTGGAAGCGTTTCTCAGTTTGTGTTTGTAACCAAACTGGATCCATTCTTTCCAAATGCAGAGACCAATTAGGGTTTCTAATCTCTCCAAAAGAATGTGGTGATCGATGGTGTCAAGAATGTGGTGATCGTGCCAAATGCAGCACTAAGGTTTAGGAGCACGAGGACAGATGCAGAGCCTTGGTCTGACCCCATTAAAATGTAAATTACCAACTTCTTAACTGCAGTCTCAGTGCTATGATGCGGTCAAAAACCAGACTGAAGCATTTCGTATACATTATTTGTCTTCAGGAAGGCAGTGAGTTGCTGCGCAACATATTTTTCTGAAATGTTTGAGAGGAATGGGAGATTCGATATAGGCCGATAGTTTTTTTACATTTTCCGGGTCAAGGTTTGGCTTTTTCAAGAGAGGCTTTATTACTGCCACTTTTAGTGAGTTTGGTACACATCCGGTGGAACACATTGTTGTCAATGGGTATTAATTATTGCATGATAATACAAGGCTGCAACAGCAATGAATTGAAGTTGTGGGCAGAAAGAGGCTCTAGCATTGTGAGCTGTTTTATCTCCCATCGAAATCTATATTTTTCCATGTATTTTATTAATTTGGCGCATTACATGTTAATTTAAAATAATAGACGTTTAATAAGTGTGAAGCAGAAAGGACTATCCAGTAGAGGAATTAAAAATATAGAGTCATTGTTTGGGTAGACTGAAATGAAAACAATGCCTTCTAATAATGTGAATGGAAATATGTTATTAGTGGTTTTTGGATAGACTCTAATAATGGCATGTTTTAGTCTGCGGGTGAAAGTGACTGGTGCTCGCTGAACTCAGCAGTCTGTAAGGGACATAGTTTGGTGTAGAGGTATGACTATGTTGAATGTGGATATGTTCTTTGACAATTTCTAATTAGTATTACTCAATTCTATAGTTTGGGTAACACCAGTGAATTTGAGCAGAAAGCTAATGTATTTCTAACCAATAATCTGTTTCCATTACGTGGAACAGTGTAAAGTAATTGAAGTAGATTGGAGTTAGTTTGGACTATTATGAAACTGCACCAACTTGAAGGTTCTAGATTTGTTAATCAACAGGTTTATATTTTTACTGAATCAATGCAGCAGGTTACAATAATACGATTACCAGAAAGGGGTTCTGGGTTTGTTTATTTTAGAATGTGTTTGTTCTGCTTAATGGGACGCTGTATCATCTGATGTGTTTTAACTTTACCCTACGGGAAATTAGATTGGAGTTAATATTGGGAGTAAGTGTTAGTCAAGTTTTTAAGAAGCAATTCTGTCAAGCGACACCATTGGGGTTACCAAACCTAAAATGACCTTTTTAAAATGTTTGTTCATGAACATGAAGGGCGTTGTGGTGTGGTAGTTATGGGAAAATCATGCTAAAATAAGAGACCCGTCAGAAACGGTAGTGAATCTGTTGCCGTGTCTAAGGGTAGTACATGCTAAATAAGAGTACATAAACGTGGATTTAAACAAACAATTAATGATTGGAGTGGACTTATCGTGATCATGTTTTGTTTGTAATTAAAACTTTTGTGTTGCTGATTAAGATGTAGCATAGTGAATGTTAACGAAATGTACACTTTCTCTTCCAGGAGAGGAGGGAGTCATTATCTCTCTCTTTGAAATGTTCCTGAGACTGTTGTCTTGGGAGAGCAGGTAGAGAAATTCTGCAGTTTTAGAAGTATAAAGGTATCTGGATTCGGCCGTAAAGGGAGCTCCCAAATTAAATAAGGCCTGGCCATTTTTGTTTGTTTTTGCCCTATGGTTTGCAAATCCCCACACACAACACACTTGTTATAAATATTTGTTTAGTGGTGTTAATACCATGTTTGATTTATTGTGTGGACTATTTCATTTGGTTTTAGTGGGTTTTCACGGGTTAGAGCCCAGGTATCTTAAAGGCACACACTAATGGAATTTCGGAAGTCCTTATTTTCTGAGTTTTAATTGAACACGTGAATTCTTTTGACAGGAAATATAAATGTCCTGAACACTTACTGTAACCCTGGGATACAAAATGTATGAAATGCTTGACTGTTTTTAAATAATTAGTCTAATATAGAAAGAAACACTTATTTGAAGGGTTTGAATGACCTCTGACCTCTGTCCTTACTTTCTAGTGTGATTTGATCGCCCTCACTGGAAAGCCGAGAGACATTGTGTGATGATTCTACCTGTTCCTAGGGGACTACGTGGACCGAGGGAAGCAGTCCCTGGAGACCATCTGCCTGCTTCTGGCCTACAAGGTCAAATACCCCGAGAACTTCTTCCTGCTGCGTGGCAACCACGAGTGTGCCTCCATTAACCATATCTATGGCTTTTATGATGAGTGTAAGAGTCGGTATAACATCAAGCTGTGGAAAGACGTTCACAGACTGCTTCAACTGTTTACCCTGCAATTGTAGATGAGAAGATCTTCTGCTGCCATGGAGGCCTCTCTCCAGACCTCCAGTCCATGGAGCAGGTTCGCAGAGTGATGCGACCCACGGATGTGCCTGACCAGGGCCTGCTGTGTGACCTGCTGTGGGCCGACCCAGACAAAGATGTCCTGGGCTGGGGCGAGAACGACCGTGGGGTCTCCTTCACATTCGGGGCAGACGTGGTGGCCAAATTTTTGCACAAACATGACATGGACCTTATATGCAGGGCACATCAGGTGGTAGAAGACGGATACGAGTTCTTTGCAAAGAGACAGCTTGTTACTCTGCCCCTAACTACTGTGGAGAGTTTGATAATGCCGGTGCCATGATGAGTGTGGATGAGACCCTCATATGCTCCTTTCAGATTCTCAAGCCAGCGGATAAGAAGCTCTACTCTTACGGTGGAGGTGGAGGAATGGGATCTGGACGCCCGGTCACCCCGCCACGAAATTCCGCTAATGGGCGGAAAGGCCAATAGATGGGGAGAGTGAGGGGGAATGGGGGAGAGGAAAGGAGGCTTTACTGTTGGTTAGGGCCCTGCACTGTTTTGATGCTAAACACAGCTTTTGTACATCCTGTTTGAGAGGTTTGTGTGTGTGTGTGTGTATGGAATGGGGTCAATCTGCATGGTCAGATGGTAACAACGGCACACACCACAGACTGAGAGCACAGGTGGATATGTGCAGATGGACACTTTAGTTTATGGATTCACAAAGATCAAGAAGCATGTTTTTTTCTTCTCCCCAAAAACCAATGATTTGAAAAAGCAATCATGGATGTGAAATAGCTTTGCTTTTCTTTCTTTTTGTAGATGCATAAAAAAAGGTTTGAATCTTTTGAGTTTTAGTTTATTTGGAAGCCGATGATTAATAAAGAACCATTTATTTAAAATATTCCATCACACCATGTTCACTATGTTCACCTCACCATTGCTTTGTAATTTGTAATTTGTTTATATATTAAATTCCTCTTTCGAATGGTATCGAAAGCTATGTTTGTTCAGGGTGGGATGTTGGATTGTTGTTAATGTAGTTGCTTAGCCATTTTCCATTTCCTGTCTGCAGCATTTTTTCTCCTTGGTCCTTTCTGTTCTCCTTGCCCCTGCTTAGCCTCCTTTTCCCATTCTCCTTGCCCCTGTCCTGTCCCCTTGTCCTGTCTGTTCTCCTTGCCCCTGTCCTTTCTTTTCTCCTTGCCCCTGTCCTGTCTGTTCTCCTTGCCCCTGTCCTGTCTGTTCTCCTTGCCCCTGTCCTTTCTGTTCTCCTTGCCCCTTCCTTTTCTCCTTGCCCCTGTCCTGTCTGTTCTCCTTGCCCCTGTCCTTTCTGTTCTCCTTGCCCCTGTCCTGTCCTTCTGTCTGTACTGCCCCTGTCCTTTCTGTTCTCCTTGCCCCTGTCCTGTCTGTTCTCCTTGCCCCTGTCCTTTCTGTTCTCCTTGCCCCTGTCCTTTCTGTTCTCCGTTCTCCTTGCCCCTGTCCTGTCTGTTCTCCTTGCCCCTGTCCTTTCTGTACTCCTTGCCCCTGTCCTGTCTGTTCTCCTTGCCCCTGTCCTGTCTGTTCTCCGTTCTCCTTGCCCCTGTCCTGTCCTGTTCTCCAATGTCTGTACTCCATTGCCCTGTCCTGTCTGTTTCTCAATTCCCTGTTCCACAATCTTGCCCCATATGCCCCTGTCCTTTCTGTTCTCCTTGCCCTGTCTTTCCCATTTTGCTCAGTAGTTTCTCTCTGGGTACTGAGTAGTAGTCCTCAGTTCTCACCCCACTTTGCTGTTTCCTGTTTTTCTCTTCTTTTTTCCCTTTTATATTTAAAGGTGATGTGTAACAACTTGCCAGTCAGCATTAATGGTCATTTCCTGTGCTGGGTTCCTTCTCACCTTTTAGTATCTAGCTCATAATCGGCTTCCAGTGCGCTCTCCTCTCCACTAGGTGGCGCATTTCATACATCTGACTCACCATTGGGTCATCTCTGAAGACTGGGATTCAGGAGTACTGTACATTCAATGCACCCCCATGCAGTGCTGGGTGCATTCATGGTGCATGGGCGGCAGTATGTTTTTTTAAAGAGCACATAGCTCAAGGTTTTTGGCTTTACAGTTTATAAAGAAAATTGATCATATTGTGAGACCAAGGAGTGTTGGTTTTAATTACATTATGATCCATTGACCAGAGGAAGTCTTATTTGCTGTTAGATAAAGATATTGAATGCTTGATATACAATATATTACATGGAAAGAAATACGCTTGTTTTTAAAAGAGCTGTAATATTAGAGAATAAACATTTTGGGTTGGAAAACTTTTTTTTTTTTTTTGCTAACGGGGCAGGAGTTTCAATGTGTTGGAATTGTCGTCAATGTCTTTCAGGCCAATATTAAATGACTTGTTTTATGACAAGGCTTTAAGATAATGATTCAGAGCTGTAATGTAGACCATCTGAAATGTTTAGAACATATGTATGTTGGATTCAAGCTATGCTTTAGACAGTACAGTAGAGCAATTAAAAGATAAAACAATGCATCAACTTTAAGATAAATTGTTTTGGGGATCAAGGTCTTAATATTACTGCACTGAATGATACCAATTTCACCCGACCCTACTCTGTTCATAGGGTGGGTAAACGTTCTGCTTGCAATGTTGGTCAGATCATTAATTTGGTAAAATCATTATTGTTATTAAAGACATCACCACCAACAATCTACTGTAACTATCTACATCAATCTTATTTATTTTTACCTATTATATTTTAAGAACTAGGGCAATATAGATATTGTAATAATGTAAAATGTCTTTATTTTCTTTCAACCAATCAGGGACGTTTTTTCCTTCATGCACTGTCGCTGGGTAGAATACAAGGGCCACGTTCAGTTTCCAAACATTGTCGAACGTTGCAGATAGAAATGCCATGAATAGAGCTGATGTGAGGTCTTATTCTACAGTATGAAAAATGTATGCACTGTACGTCGCTCTGGATAAGAGTGTCTGCTAAATGACTCACTACTGTAGTGGCTCTGGATAAGAGCGTCTGCTAAATGACTCACTACTGTAGTGGCTCTGGATAAGAGTGTCTGCTAAATGACTCACTACTGTAGTGGCTCTGGATAAGAGCGTCTGCTAAATGACTCACTACTGTTAGTGACTCTGGATAAGAGCGTCTGCTAAATGACTCACTACTGTAGTTTCTCTGGATAAGAGCGTCTGCTAAATGACTCACTACTGTAGTGACTCTGGATAAGAGCGTCTGCTAAATGACTCACTACTGTAGTGGCTCTGGATAAGAGCGTCTGCTAAATGACTCACTACTGTAGTGGCTCTGGATAGGAGCGTCTGCTAAATGACTCACTACTGTAGTGGCTCTGGATAAGAGCGTCTGCTAAATGACTCACTACTGTAGTGGCTCTGGATAAGAGCGTCTGCTAAATGACTCACTACTGTAGTGGCTCTGGATAAGAGCGTCTGCTAAATGACTCACTACTGTAGTGGCTCTGGATAAGAGCGTCTGCTAAATGACTCACTACTGTAGTGGCTCTGGATCAGAGCGTCTGCTAAATGACTCACTACTGTAGTGGCTCTGGATAAGAGCGTCTGCTAAATGACTCACTACTGTAGTGGCTCTGGATAAGAGTGTCTGCTAAATGACTCACTACTGTAGTGACTCTGGATCAGAGCGTCTGCTAAATGACTAAAATGTAAATGTAATGATTTAAAGGTCATTGTAATACTGATCATTATGAACAAGTTTATAGTTCATAGCCCTGTTTGTGATTCGGTCCACAGGAGAAGGAGAGGGCGTTGCCTTTCAATAAGGGTAGGCTGTCTTGAGTCTATTTTCTTTTGACCGTATGGGTAAAACATTTTCTTTATGGAGTTATGTGATGGCAGGGCTATGTCCTTCGTCTGTTATAACTAACCATGGTACCATATTAGATATCTTATATGGCCTACAAACCTGACTCAGTTACACCAGCTCTGTCAGGAGGAATGGGCCAAAATTCACCCAACTTATTGTGGGAAGCTTGTGGAAGGCTCCCCGAAACGTTTGACCCAAGTTAAACAATGTAATGGCAATGCTACCAAATACTAATTGAGTGTATGTAAACTTCTGACCCACTGGGAATGTGATGAAAGAAATAAAAGCTGAAATAAATAATTCTCTCTACTATTATTCTGACATTTCACATTCTTAAAATAAAGTGGTGATCCTAACTGACCTAAGACAGGGAATTTTTACTAGGATTAAATGTCAGGAATTGTGAAAAACTGAGTTTAAATGTATTTGGCTAAGGTGTATGTAAACTTCCGACTTCAACTGTATATAGTTGTTAGTAGTAGTAGTTGTTAGGGTAGTTTGGTTCAGGCCCTCCGCTCCACTACACTGGTGGCAGCAGTAGGGCCTTTGCTGGAAGTGTTCCCCTATTTGCATTTAGTTTGATCACTTCTTACCAGTTTACAATACGGTGCTAGAGATACATTATAGAGAGGAAAGGTTTCACTTCCTTTGTTTCTGATGAACCAGTGGTGATTTCAGCATGTCAATCTTAGTGGGGCAAACTCCCCCAATTGTTTGATGCATGCCGGCAAAGCCACTACACAACACTAAACAATACATTAATTGCACTATGACGGTGACCACAAACTGTTAGTGCCTACATAAAGCTGTCCCAACACACTTACCACTGCTACACCTGGCAGCGGAACAGTTCATTCAGCCTCATTTACTGATAAAAAAAAAAAAAGAAGCTGATATGGCTGACTTGCTTAAACAAATGTGGTTTCTACTGACAATTGAGATGTACAAACTATGGCATAAGGGGACGACGAGCGGAGGCAATCCGTAATTTCGATTAAGACATTAATGAGCGAGCTGAGACGGACGTAGTCAATATAACTATTAGTTCAGCACTTTTGAAATGTACAGAGACAATTCAGAACATGGGCCGTTCTTACAGTGTTCTCCCTGTACACCAAGTCAGAACCGTAGGATAAATAAAGGGGGCATATAAGCAGACAATGAAAGCTCTTACAATATTTGATGATGTTTCTCTAAAACAGGCTATAGACTACAAAATTATTTTCCATATCTTGACACACTGCTTAACCCGAAAGCCAGCCGCACCAATGTGTCGGAGGAAACACTGTCGAAATGACGACTGAAGTCGACCGACTGGCCCGCCACAAAGAGTCGCTAGAGTACGATGAGACAAGGACATCCCGGCCGGCCAAACCCTCCCCTAACCCGGACGACGCTCGGCCAATTGTGCGCCGCCCCATGGGTCTCCCGGTCGCGGCCGGCTACGACAGAGCCTGGACTTGAACCAGGATCTCTAGAGGAACAGCTAGCACTGCGCCACTCGGGAGGCCCGAACACAATCAAAGTTAACATAAACCCTAGATACCTTTAATTCCCCAACTTAAAGGCATGCCCAATTTAGGCATATTTTTTTATAACGTGATGTTGCACTCCAAAGGGATAACTTGAAATAGGTTAATTCAATAATCGAAAGAACAATACAGTATTTCCCTCATTAAAATGTAAATCAATTTATAACATTTTGACATGCGTTTTTCTGGATTTTTTTGTTGTTATTCTGTCTCTCACGGTTCAAATAAACCTACCATTAAAATGATAGACTGATCATGTCTTTGTCAGTGGGCAAACGTACAAAAATCAGCAGGGGATCAAATACTTTTTTCCCTCACTGTATGTGATTATTTATGAGTAGGCATATCATGTGAAATAGGCCTTGTGAAAATTTTACAACAGCGATACATGAGTGATACATGTAGACTAGATTATTTATGGTCACGGCCGTTGATGGGATTGAACGCCGGGGCTGCAGTGACGCCTTAGGACTTATTGTTGAATTTGCGATTTCCAACTTGTTGTGTAATGTTTATGGCCGATGAGCACCGATACGTTTTATCTATGATTTCTCTTCATATGACAAAGATTGAAAAGGATTTGCCAGTAGATTTGTCGACTTGATTCATGATGATGACAGCTAGCTAAAATTGTGAAAGTATGATGTTGACATGATCAGTCCAATCAAAGCTACGGTAGATATAACGTGATTTGACGTTATTTTATCTGTGGCCAATGACCTTGAGCCTTCTTGAATTGGCAATGTCTGGATTAAGTAGACATCTTTATGTGGGTTTTGGATCATGAAACAATAGGTTTATATTTTTAAAACATCAATGCTTTGTGTGTACTTACTATTTTTGGGATTATTGATTGTAATTGAATGTTAACAACATGTATAATGTCTATTCCAGGAGCAAGGGGATTTCCTTATCTCAAAAATAACTAAAGAGAGAGGGAGGTATCCTGAATGAGGGATACCTGTTGGTAGCTAATCTTGGATTACTTTACGGGATAGAAGTAAGTTGAGGTATTATCTAATGTTGTCATTTTAATTAAATTTTAATTAGGGTTTAATAAACAATGTTGGTGTTTTGTTTTTGAAAGCATGGATCACGTTGTGACTCGTGTTAAAAAAAGGGGGTAGTAATGATGGTAAGAGGATTTATTGGTACATTTGAATATTATATTAAGAATATGAGCAGCAGTAAGTAATGTGTTATGGGTTAAATGTTTTAGGGGAAAATGTATTGGTGGTATAAGGCAGAATTTAGAGGAGGCCTTTCTATGACATTAGTGACCATAACAAGCTGCAAGAATGTCTAATCTAGAAGGTTTATCAGGACTGATAAGAAGACAGGATGAAGTAGCATGCTGTGTCTCAACTAACAATGTTATGCAGACTTTCTTTCGAAAAGGTGAAGGCTTCTCTGCCAGACCTACCAGGAGAATCTGGACATTTTTTGCAACTTGGAGACTATGTGGTGGTAAAGGATTAAGGAAGTAATTGATGGACAACACCCAAGTGGGAAGGTTAGGAATAGGTGTTGATGGCTACCTTGATGCAGAGGCAAGTAAGAGAGAGAGATTCCTAGATCTGTATGTACCATTGTAGGACTTTTTCTAATGAAGAGGAGGAAGATGGCACCGCTTCGGCGGAGCTTTGTTTTGTTTTGTTGTGTGTTTTTGGAAGCAGGGAATATTGGTACGCTGATAGAAGGACACAACAACAGAGAGACGGTGATAAATGGAGAAGGACTCTGCATGATCAGAGAACTAGTGAAGGAAGAAGGTTCATGCATCATCACACAGTCTACACCAACGGAGGTATGGATAGAGGGGAGATTGAACAGGTATCAGGTCAACCAACAGATGGCTACGAGGAAACTGGCGATTAGAGATGACGATACTGTTGATGATAATGATCAGGTGATGGAGGACGATGTTTGAGGAATGATACTGATGAGATGTGGGTTATGGCTGATTACCTCAGTGGAGGAACAGAGCTATAGACCTCCAATAATTTCCAGATTTTCCAGATTTTTCAGGAATCAACTGGCTGTCATTCCATTCGGTTATATGTATTTAAAAGGGCCTCTGTAGCTAGCTGGTAGAGCACGGCGCTTGAAACGCAAAGGTAGTGGGTTCGATCCCCAGGACCACCCATACACAAAAATGTATGCACGCATGACTGTAGTCACTTTGGATAAAAGCGTCTGCTAAATGGCATATTATTATTATTATTAATTTATCTAATAGAAATTGGGCAGTATAATAGGAATTGGTATTAGGAATAATTGTTAAAAGCATAATAATTTGTCATATGGTGCATGTTTATATGGAGTTATTGGTTTAGAAATGAAATCAATTAAACTGTTGTATTTTTGTCTTCTAGTGAGGTAAATACAGATGGTATCTTAATGCATAGTAGGGATAATTTGGCCTAGCATGGTGTGAACCTAAATAAGTAAAAGTAACAAACTATGAACCGGCTGAAGATGAATATCAGAGGCGCTGAAGATGTTTTTGTAAAATACCATTTCTACATGCAACTGGTCTACAACAACCAATCGAAGATATCAAAGGATTTTCTCATGTTTTTATATCGAAGGAGTGGGAAAGGAGTTCACCATTGAGTGAGAATGGAGAAAGATCTGTTCAAATGCAACATTTATCATGTTGTTGGTATAATGGTTGGCAAATGGAAATGACATTGAGGTTGTGGAGTTGGTGGTGAATCAAATGAAACATTGTAGTTGTGACATTGTCATGGGCAAGTCATTTTGAACTATGAAGCTGTCTGAAGAACATAATGAAGAGACGCCAGAAGATTTAAGTGCCGGGAGGAATAAAGGGGTTGCTTGTTGATAATAAAATTGGATTGATCTAAATTTGATAATTTGGGTAGTAGGTATATACACTGCTAAATTAATAGTATTAAGAGAATGCATTGAGATAATGATCTGTATTTATTATCAGCATGAGGAAAGTCATAATTGAATTAGGAATGTTTATAATGTATGATAATATAAGTATACATTCTGAAAGTTGTAATGGAAGTTAAGGTGAGGATTGTGAATGAAATCATGAATATGTTGATTAATTGGGTTAAAGTATTAACATATTAGTAATTATATAGATTTGAAGTATTGGGTGATATTGATATGGATGTTTAGAGTGGTAAATATCTATGTTGATAGGAAAGTACTTAATTGGTTATTATCATGGGGTTATGATATTTTCATATGATCTGATTATGGTTGAATTATTAAAGCAGGAATAGTCTAGGGATGTGATGATTTAACAGGGAGTGATAATAGTGTTATAATGTGTATGTCATATTAGGTATATTAGGAGAACAAAGTCAGAGTTGAAAATTGTATATTTTAACAATCATGGGTTTTTAAGAATTGGGTCTGAGATGTTAATCATTAGAATGTGTAATTGATAATCACATAGCATTGGATGCTATTATAGTAAGATTCGGAGGATATGGTCATTTGAATGCTGTTGAAGTCTTTTCAAAGTTTTTGTTAGTGGTAATTCCATAGGAACATGGATGGCAGCATTCTAGGACCTCTGGTGGCCATAGTCATTATTACAGCCATAGTTATGGGGTGTTTTCACATTTTTCGGGGATGGATTTTAAGATCTGTACAAACGATTACTAACATGCATGTGATTACAGTTAGAGATGTATCAGTTAATGTTAATACAAGGAGGGAGAGGAATAATTATTATTTAATGTTGTGTTATTCCAGTTTAGAGTCCATGGATAATGTTGATTGAGGACAAGGAATGTTTAGGTGGAACTGTAATTGAAGGTTTACAGGATCGTAGAGGTGGAACAGGATCGTAGATGTGGAACAGGATCGTAGAGGTGGAACAGGATCGTAGATGTGGAACAGGATCGTAGAGGTGGAACAGGATAGTAGATGTGGACAGGATAGTAGATGGCGATCTCAGTGGATCAGATAGAGCCCCTTGTGACCAGGGAAAAACTTGGGGTTCCTCTGACAGCGCATGGATGATGAAGATGGACGTTTTTGTTATTTTTATATTCATGTGAATAGATTATAATATTCATGTGACTTAGTAATGGTTATATATAATGATTGTGTATTGTTGATGTCATTATGTTAATGTATTTCTGTGTATGTTTTCTTGGTTGCATGGCTCAGAAAAAGGGGTCATTTTAAAAAGGGGGGGATGTCTGTGTGGGATTTTTCTTTATATATAAAAAATAAGATTTTGACTACATAGATTATTATCATGAATATATAGTAGTTAATTACAGTGAGGGAAAAAAAGATTTGATCCCCTGCTGATTTTGTACGTTTGCCCACTGACAAAGAAATGATCAGTCTATAATTTTAATGGTAGGTTTATTTGAACAGTGAGAGACAGAATAACAACAAAAAAATCAAGAAAAACACATGTAAAAAATGTTATAAATTGATTTGCATTTTAATTAGGGAAATAAGTATTTAACCCCCTCTCAATCAGAAAGATTTCTGGCTCCCAGGTGTCTTTTATACAGGTACTGAGCTGAGATTAGGGGCACACTCTTAAAGGGAATGCTCCTAATCTCAGCTTGTTACCTGTATAAAAGACACCTGTCCACAGAAGCAATCAATCAATCAGATTCCAAACTCTCCACCATGGCCAAGACCAAAGAGCTCTCCAAGGATGTCGGGGACAAGATTGTAGACCTACACAAGGCTGGAATGGGCTACAAGACCATCGCCAAGCAGCTTGGTGAGAAGGTGACAACAGTTGGTGCAATTATTCGCAAATGGAAGAAACACAAAAGAACTGTCAATCTCCCTCGGCCTGGGGCTCCATGCAAGATCTCACCTCGTGGAGTTGCAATGATCATGAGAACGGTGAGGGATCAGCCCAGAACTACACGGGAGGATCTTGTCAATGATCTCAAGACAGCTGGGACCATAGTCACCAAGAAAATAATTTGTAACACACTACGCCGTGAAGGACTGAAATCCTGCAACGCCCGCAAGGTCCCCCTGCTCAAGAAAGCACATATACATGCCCGTCTGAAGTGTGCCAATAAACATCTGAATGATTCAGAGGATAACTGGGTGAAAGTGTTGTGGTCAGATGAGACCAAAATGGAGCTCTTTGGCATCAACTCAACTCGCCGTGTTTGGAGGAGGAGGAATGCTGCCTATGACCCCAAGAACACCACCCCCACCATCAAACATGGAGGGAGAAACATTATGCTTTGGGGGTGTTTCTCTGCTAAGGGGACAGGACAGCTTCACCGCATCAAAGGGACGATGGACGGGGCCATGTACCGTCAAATCTTGGGTGAGAACCTCCTTCCCTCAGCCAGGGCATTGAAAATGGGTCGTGGATGGGTATTCCAGAATGACAATGACCCAAAACACACGGCCAAGGCAACAAAGGAGTGGCTCAAGAAGAAGCACATTAAGGTCCTGGAGTGGCCTAGCCAGTCTCCAGACCTTAATCCCATAGAAAATCTGTGGAGGGAGTTGGGTTTGAGTTGCCAAACGTCAGCCTCGAAACCTTAATGACTTGGAGAAGAACTGCAAAGAGGAGTTTGACAAAATCCCTCCTGAGATGTGTGCAAACCTGGTGGCCAACTACAAGAAACGTCTGACCTCTGTGATTGCCAACAAGGGTTTTGCCACCAAGTACTAAGTCATGTTTTGCAGAGGGGTCAAATACTTATTTCCCTCATTAAAATGCAAATCAATTTATAACATTTTTGACATGCGTTTTTCTGGATTTTTGTTGTTGTTATTCTGTCTCTCACTTTTCAAATAAACCTACCATTAAAATTATAGACTGATCATTTCTTTGTCAGTGGGCAAACGTACAAAATCAGCAGGGGATCAAATACTTTTTTCCCTCACTGTATATGTTTATCTTTTACTCAGACAGAGTTTAGAGGTTTGAGAGGTTTGATATCACATAAGATAGATGACTGAGAATTTATACTTTGTTGTTGATTAAATATATGGAGAATCAGGTTGGATTCAGGTATGAAAGGTTGAAGGGAACAATTCTCAGTTATCTAGCATAGTTTAGGATCTAGTCAGATATATATGTACTACTGATTGGAGAATATTGTATTTTATATAAAGTTATATGTGAATTGTTGGGGTTAAGTCGTCACTTACCACAAAAAAAAAAAAAAAAAAGATTGTAATGATGTCATGTCATAGATAAGTGGTTTGGAGCTATGAAGTCTACATTCCTTGTGTCAAGGTAGATTAGTGATGTTTAGGATAGCATGAGTGATGGGCAGGATAGTGACTTGGGGTAAAGAGTGATGAACATCAAAGACAGGGAGTGCCCATGGAGACTTACCAGATGTATGCCAGGAAGAGGGTAATAGAAGGTAGAGTGTTTCCTTTGTTCAAGTTAGTTCAACTGACGAAGGGCAAAGCCATGTCCGTTTGTTAGATGAACCCACGAGCTCGTGATCCAATAAATACTTGGTATAAAATCTCCACAGAATGTCTAAGTAAATTCTTGCATCTTGAACTTCTCAATACCAGAAACTCATCATAACAATCACTCCTACTCCCCAGGCTTTATCATTTGTTGACTTCTATAACCGTAAAAGCCTTGGTTTCTTGCATGTTAACATCAGAAGCCTCCTCCCCAAGTTTGAGTTATTCACTGCGTTAGCACACTCCGCCAACCCTGATGTTCTAGCAGTGTCTGAATCCTGGCTTAGGAAGGCCACCAAAGATTCTGAAATTTCCATCCCCAACTACAACATTTTCTGTCTAGATAGAACTGCCACAAAGGGGGTGGAGTTGCAATCTACTATAGAGATAGCCTGCAGAGCTCTATCGTACTATCCAGGTCTGTGCCCAAACAGTTTGAGCTTCTACTTCTAAAAATCCACCTTTCCAGAAATAAGTCTCTCACTGTTGCCACTTGCTACAGACCCCCTCAGCCCCCAGTTGTGCCCTGGACACCATATGCGAATTGATTGCCCCCCATCTATCCTCAGAGTTCGTACTACTTGGTGACCTAAACTGGGATATGCTTAACACCCCGGCCATCCTACAATCTAAACTAGATGCCCTCAATCTCACACAAATTATCAAGGAACCTACCAGGTACAACCCTAAATCCGTAAACATGGGTACCCTCATATATATCATCCTGACTAATTAACCCTCTAAATACACCTCCACTGTCTTCAACCAGGATCTCAGCGATCACTGCCTCATTGCCTGCCTCCGTAATGGGTCCGCGGTCAAACGACCACGCCTCATCACTGTCAAATGCTCCCTAAAACACTTTAGCGAGGAGGCCTTCCTAATTGACCTGGCCCGGGTATCCTGGATGGATATTGACCTCATTCCGTCAGTAGAGGATGCCTGGTTGTTCTTTAAAAGTGCTTTCCTCTCAATCTTAAATAAGCATGCCCCATTCAAAAAATGCAGAACTAAGAACAGATATAGCCCCTGGTTCACCTCAGACTTGACTGCCCTTAACCAGCACAAAAACATCCTGTGGCGTACTGCATTAGCATCAAACAGCCCCCGCGATATGCAACTTTTCAGGGAAGTCAGGAACCAATATACACAAGTTAGGAAAGCAAAGGGTAGCTTTTTCAAACAGAAATTTGCATCCTGTAGCACTAACTCCAAAAAGTTTTGGGACACTGTAAAGTCCATGGAGAATAAGAGCACCTCCTCCCAGCTACCCACTGCACTGAGGCTAGGAAACACTGTCACCACCGATAAATCTACGATAATCGAGAATTTCAACAAGCATTTTGCTACGGCTGGCCATGCTTTCCACCTGGCTACCCCCACCTCGGCCACCAGCTCTGCACCCTCCGCTGCAACTTGCCCATGCCCCCCCGCCCCGCCCCCGCCCCGCCCCCCGCTTCTCCTTCACCCAAATTCAGACAGCTGATGATCTGAAAGAGCTGCAAAATCTGGACCCCTACAAATCAGCTGGGCTAGACAATCTGGACCCTTTCTTTCTAAAATTAGCCGCCGAAATTGTCGCAACCCCTATTACTAGCCTGTTCTATCTCTCTTTCGTATCATCTGACATCCCCAGAGATTGGAAAGCTGCCGCGGTCATCCCCCTCTTCAAAGTGGGTGGCACTCTAGATCCAAACTGTTACAGACCTATATCCATCCTGCCCTGCCTTTTGAAAGTATTTGAAAGCCAAGTTAACAAACAGATCACCGACCATTTCGAATCCCACCATACCTTCTCCGCTATGCAATCTGGTTTCCGAGCTGGTCATGGGTGCACCTCAGCTACGCTCAAGGTCCTAAACGATATTATAACCGTGATCGATAAAAGACAGTACTGTGCAGCCGTCTTCATCAACCTGGCCAAGGCTTTCGACTCTGTCAATCACCGCATTCTTATTGGCAGACTAAATAGCCTTGGTTTCTCAAATGACTGCCTCGCCTGGTTCACCAACTTCTTCTCAGAGTTCAATGTGTCAAATTGGAGGGCCTGTTGTCTGGACCTCTGGCAGTCTCTATGGGGGTGCCACAGGGTTCAATTCTCGGGCCGACTCTATTGTCTGTGTATATCAATGATGTCGCTCTTGCTGCTGGTGACTCTCAGATCCACCTCTACGCAGACGACACCATTTTAAATACATCTGGCCCTTCATTGGACACTGCGTTAACAAACCTCCAAACGAGCTTCAATGCCATACAACACTCCTTCCGTAGCCTCCAACTGCTCTTAAACACTAGTAAAACTAAATGCATGCTCTTCAACCGAACGCTGCTTGCACCCGCCCGCCCGACTAGAATCACTACTCTCGGTGGGTCTGACTTAGAATATGTGGACAACTACAAATTCCTAGGTGTCTGGTTAGACCGTAAACTCTCCTTCCAGACTCACATTAAGCATCTCAAATCCAAACTTAAATCTCGAATCGGCTTCCTATTTCGCAACAAAGCCTCCTTCACTCATGCTGCCAAACATGCCCTCGTAAAACTGACTATCCTACCGATCATTGACTTCGGCGATGTCATTTACAAAATAGCCTCCAACACTCTACTCAGCAGATTGGATGTAGTCTATCACAGTGCCATCCGTTTTGTCACCAAAGCCCCATATACTACCCACCATTGTGACCTGTATGCTCTCGTTGGCTGGCCCTCACTACATATTCGTCGCCAAACCCACTGGCTCCAGGTCATCTATAAAATCACTGCTAGGCAAATCCCCGCCTTATCTTAGCTCATTAGTCACCATAGCAACACCCACCCGTAGTATGCACTCCAGTAGGTATATCTCACTGGTCATCCCCAAAGCCAACACCTCCCTTGGCCGCTATTCCTTCCAGTTCTCTGCTGCCAATGACTGGAACGAACTGCAAAAATCTCTGAAGCTGGAGACTCTTATCTCCCTCACTAACTTTAAGCATCGGTTGTCAGAGCAGTTTACCGATCACTGCACCTGTACACAGCCCATCTGAAATTAGCCCACCCAACTACCTCATCCCCATACTGTTATTTATTTTGCTCATTTGTTCCCCAGTATCTCTATTTGCACATCATCTCTTGCACATCTATCATTCCAGTGTTAATACTAATTGTAATTACTTTGCACTATGGCCTATTTATTGCCTTACCTCCATAACTTGCTAAATTTGCACACACTGTATATATATGTATTTCTGTTGTATTTTTTTTTTTGTGGAATGTGGAAATTGAGGTGACTAAACTGCTTGGAGTAACCCTGGATTGTAAATTGTCAAGGTCAAACATATTGATACAACAGTAGCTAAGATGGGGAGAAGTCTGTCCATAATAAAGCGCAGCTTGGCAGTCTTAACAACACTATCAACAAGGTAGGTCCTACAGGCCCTAGTTTTGTCGCACATGGACTACTGTTCAGTCGTGTGGTCAGGTGCCACAAAGAGGGATTTAGGAAAATTGCAATTGGCTCAGAACAGGGCAGCACGGCTGGCCCTTGAATGGACACATTAATAATATGCATGTCAATCTCTCCTGGCTCAAAGGGGAGGAGAGATTGACTTCATCACTACTTGTATTTGTGAGAGATATTGACATGTTGAATGTACTGAGCTGTCTGTTTGAACTACTGGCACACAGCTCGGACAACCATGCATACCCCACAAGACATGCCACCAGAGGTCTCTTCACAGTCCCCAAGTCCAGAACAGACTATGGGAGGCGCACAGTACTACAGAGAGCCATGACTACATGGAACTCTATTCCACATCAAGTAACTGATGCAAGCAGTAGAATCAGATTTAAAAAACAGATAGAAATACACCTTATGGAACAGCGGGGACTGTGAAGAGACACAAACATAGACACAGACACACGATAACATACGCACTATACACACACGTACACATGGATTTTGTGTTGTAGATATGTGATAGTAAAGTAGAGGCCTGAGGGCACACACTTAATGTGTTGTGAAATCTGTTCCGAATGTATTGTAATGTTTTTAAAATGTATATACTCCAGAATGTCATGAAGAGTGATCAGATGAATTGCAATGAATTGCAAAGTCCCTCTTTGCCATGAAAATGAACTTAATCCCAAAAAAAACATTTCCACTGCATTTCAGCCCTGCCACAAAAGGATCAGCTGACATTATGTCAGTGATCTCTCGTTAACACAGGTGAGAGTGTTGACGAGGACAAGGCTGGAGATCACTCTGTCATGCTGATTGAGTTAGAATAACAGACTGGAAGCTTTAAAAGGAGGGTGGTGCTTGAAATCATTGTTCTTCCTCTGTTAACCATGGTTACCTGCAAGGAAACACGTGCCGTCATCATTGCTTTGCACAAAAAGGGCTTCACAGGCAAGGATATTGCTGCTAGTAAGATTGCACCTAAATCAACCATTTATCGGATCATCAAGAACTTCAAGGAGAGAGGTTCAATTGTTGTGAAGAAGGCGTCAGGGCGCCCAAGAAAGTCCAGCAAGCGCCAGGACCGTCTCCTAAAGTTGATTCAGCTGCGGGATCGGGGCAACGTTAGTGCAGAGATTGCTCAGGAATGGCAGCAGGCAGGTGTGAGTGCATCTGCATGCACAGTGAGGCAAAGACTTTTGGAGGATGGCTTGGTGTCAAGAAGGGCAGCAAAGAAGCCACTTCTCTCCAGGAAAAACATCAGGGACAGACTGATATTCTGCAAAAGGTACAGGGATTGGACTGCTGAGGACTGGGGTAAAGTCATTCTCTCTGATGAATCCCCTTTCCGATTGTTTGGGGCATCCGGAAAACACCTTGTCCGGAGAAGACAAGGTGAGCGCTACCATCAGTCCTGTGTCATGCCAACAGTAAAGCATCCTGAGACCATTCATGTGTGGGGTTGCTTCTCAGCCAAGGGAGTGGGCTCACTCACAATTTTGCCTAAGAACACAGCCATGAATAAAGAATGGTACCAACACATCCTCCGAGAGCAACTTCTCCCAACCATCCAAGAACAGTTTGGTGACGACCAATGCCTTTTCCAGCATGATGGAGCACCTTGCCATAAGGCAAAGGTGATAACTAAGTGGCTCGGGGAACAAAACATCGACATTTTGGGTCAGGAAACTCCCCAGACCTTAATCCCATTGAGAACTTGTGGTCGATCCTCAAGAGGCGGGTGGACAAACAAAAACTCACAAATTGTGACAAACGCCAAGCATTGATTATGCAAGAATGGGCTGCCATCAGTCAGGATGTGGCCCAGAAGTTAATTGACAGCATGCCAGGGCGGATTGCAGAGGTCTTGAAAAAGAAGCGTCAACACTACAAATATTGACTCTTTGCATAAACTAAATGTAATTGTCAATAAAAGCCTTTGACACTTATGGAATGCTTGTAATTATACTTCAGTATACCATAGTAACATCTGACAAAAATATCTCATAACACTGAAGCAGCAAACTTTGTGAAGACCAATATTTGTGTAGTTCTCAAAACTTTTGACCACGACTGTATTGTAATGTTTTAAAAATTGTACAACTGCCTTAATTTTGCTGGACCCCAGGAAGAGCAGCTGCTGCCTTGGCAGGAACTAATGGGGATCCATAACAAACCCCAGGAAGAGTAGCTGCTGCCTTGGCAGGAACTAATGGGGATCCATATAAACCCCAGGAAGAGTAGCTGCTGCCTTGGCAGGAACTAATGGGGATCCATAATAAACCCCAGGAAGAGTAGCTGCTGCCTTGGCAGGAACTAATGGGGATCCATAATAAACCCCAGGAAGAGTAGCTGCTGCCTTGGCAGGAACTAATGGGGATCCATAATAAACCCCAGGAGGAGTAGCTGCTGCCTTGGCAGGAACTAATGGGGATCCATAATAAACCCCAGGAAGAGTAGCTGCTGCCTTGGCAGGAACTAATGGGGATCCATAATAAAACCCCAGGAAGAGTAGCTGCTGCCTTGGCAGGAACTAATGGGGATCCATAATAAACCCCAGGAAGAGTAGCTGCTGCCTTGGCAGGAACTAATGGGGATCCATAATAAACCCCAGGAAGAGTAGCTGCTGCCTTGGCAGGAACTAATGGGGATCCATAATAAACCCCAGGAAGAGTAGCTGCTGCCTTGGCAGGAACTAATGGGGATCCATAATAAACCCCAGGAAGAGTAGCTGCTGCCTTGGCAGGAACTAATGGGGATCCATAATAAATACAAATAGGAAACATCATGACCTCAGAACATGTTTATTATGAACCATGATAATGATATGGCTGCTTTAGAGAGTAAAAAACACCCAATACAGGTACTACCTCAATTGGTTCTGTGATGTAACATGTAAATAGAAATTATTTAAATATATATATATTTAAAACATTATATGAAACATTGGCAATATAAAACAGAATTGACTAATATTGCCCATTATTGTAAAACAACAACTTTGTATCACCATTCAGCAGTAGCTTCTCAAAACCAAAATGAAGGTGTAGAAACAAGAACCCGGTCAGTAAATTGCTGCTCATATAAAATAACCAGTTATCTAATAAAGACGAGGCCAATGGGGAAGTTGACCCTCCTATTAAAGGCCTTTGTGTTTCCAGTTACACCTTCCCCTTCTAGTGTCAACTCAACTCTTAGTTGAATTTCACAGATGTATTTTAGGTCTATTTCATAGAAAGGGTTAGGGTTAGGGTCAGGGGTTAGGGTCAGGGGTCAGGGTTAGGTCATACAGGCACATGAAGTTCCACAAAATCTTCATCAGACAAACACCTCCACACATACACACACATCACTATCCATCCATCCATCCATCCATCCATCCATCCATCCATCCATCCAAAGCAGGGATGGCTCAAACCATTGCCTTGTGGAAGCCCAACAGTTCAGTCAGTTCAGCTCCATCAGAAGTTCTTGCTCTTGGAGAAGTAGAAGTCTATTCCTCTGTCCTTGTGTTGTTTAGGGGTGTGGGACGGCCCCTTCTTTCCTCTGGCCGAGGGGCCAGCACCAGTCTGCAGGAGAGATCACTTTACATTTAGAACTGAAACCTGTCAATAGAACGGCCTTGAAGTAAGACAGGTTCACATAACAACTAAAATGTCTCAAGAGACAATGACCGTGAAGTGATGTATTTCTGAGACAGGTTAAGTTAGCACAAACACATGGAATGAATCAATTCAATTCTTACATTATTCTTATGACCACTTGGTTCCTTTGCTTTCCTTCGCTATATACATTGATCATAACTGGTAGAGCCATTCTAGAGATGCTCTACATACACCACTAAACATCTGATCATATGGAGAGCGTCGCTGCACAGCTATTTTCAGGTCTCTCCAGAGATGTTCGCTCAGGTTCAAGTCCGGGCTCTGGCTGGGCCACTCAAGGACATTCAGAGACTTGTCCCGAAGCCACTCCTGCGTTGTCTTGGCTGTGTTCATCAAGGATCTCTCTGTACTCTGCACGTTCATCTTTCCCTTGATCCTGACTGTTCTCCCAGTCCCTGCCGCTGAAAAACATCCCCACAGCATGATGCTGCCACCACCATGCTTCACCGTAGGGATGGTGCCAGGTTTCCTCCATTTTTACATTTACATTTACATTTACATTTTAGTCATTTAGCAGACGCTCTTATCCAGAGCGACTTACAGGCCTTTAGTGAATACATTTTTTTTTTTTTATACTGGCCCCCCATGGGAATCGAACCCACAACCCTGGCGTTGCAAACGCCATGCTCTATCAACTGAGCTACATCCCTGCCGGCCATTCCCTCCCATACCCTGGACGACGCTGGGCCAATTGTGCGCCGCCCATGAGTCTCCCGGTCGCGGCCGGCTGCGACAGAGCCTGGATACGAACCAGGATCTCTAGTGGCACAGTTAGCACTGCGATGCAGTGCCTTAGACCACTGCGCCACTCAGGAGACCGTGCCTTAGACCACTGCGCCACTCCAGACGTGACGCTTGGCATTCAGGCCAAATAGTTCAATCTTGGTTTCATCAGACCAGAGGATCTTGCTTCTCATGGTCTGATAGTCTTTAGGTGCCTTTTGGCAAACTCCAAGTGGGCTGTCATGTGCCTTTTACTGAGGAGTGGCTTCCATCTGGCCACTCTACCATAAAGGCCTGATTGGTGGAGTGCTGCAGAGATGGTTGTAAGGGTCCAGGGGGTGTGGACGTCCCCCCCTCGTCCCCTGTAGCTCTTGGACCCAGAATCTAACATAGTCCCCATGAAGAGGAGACAAAACCCAGTGTCTAACTTCTGGAAGGTTCTCCAATCTCCACAGAGGAACTCTGGAGCTCTGTCAGAGTGACCATCTGGTTCTTGGTCCCCTCCCTGACCACGGCCCTTCTCCCCCGATTGTTCAGTTTGGCCAGGCGGCCTGCTCTAGGAAGAGTCTTGGTGGTTCCAAACTTCTTCCATTTAAGAATGATAATAATAAATAATAATATGCCATTTAGCAGACGCTTTTATCCAAAGCGACTAACAGTCATGTGTGCATACATTTTTACGTATAGGTGGTCCCGGGGATCGAACCCACTACCCTGGCGTTGCAAGCGCCATGCTCTACCAATTGAGCTACAGAGGCCACTGTGTTCTTGGGGACCTTCAATCCTGTCTCGGAGCTCTACAGACAATTCCTTTGATCTCATGGCTTGGTTTTTGCTCTGACATGCACTGTCAACTGTGGGACCTTATATAGACAGGTGTGTGCCTTTCCAAATCATGTCCAATCAATTGAATTTACCACATGTGGACTCCAATCAAGTTGTAGAAACATCTCAAGGATGATCAATGGAAACAGGATGCACCTGAGATCAACTTCGAGTCTCATAGCAAAGGGTCTGAATACTTACGTAAATAAGGTATTTTTTTATTACATTTGCTGAAATGTCTAAAAACCTGTTTTCACTTTGTCATTATGGGGTATTGTGTGTGTAGATTGCTGAGGAAACAAATTAATTTAATCAATTTTAGAATAAGGCTGTAACGTACCAAATGTGGAAAAAGGGAAGGGGTCTGAATAATTTCTGAATGCACTGTACACCACAAAACAGTGATATGTTGTTTACTACACCAATTCCTCTTTCTGTGAAGTTCACATCTTTAATTACACCCACCGGCTTCTTGTTGGCATGGCGACTCCATTCTGGCACCATGACGATGGGGGAAGGGTATGTCTCGTCGAGGGTCACCAGTGCGTGAGACAGGGAGGCGGAGCTAAGGGTCCAGGGGGTGTGGACGTCCCCCCCTCTGATCCCCTGGAGCTCTTGGACCCAGAATCTAACATAGTCCCCCTGAAGAGGAGACAATCACCTATTACAGACCCAGTGTCTAACATAGTCCCCCTGAAGAGGAGACAATCACCTATTACAGACCCAGTGTCTAACATAGTCCCCCTGAAGAGGAGACAATCACCTATTACAGAGACCCAGTGTCTAACATAGTCCCCCTGAAGAGGAGACAATAACCTATTACAAACCCAGTGTCTAACATAGTCCCCCTGAAGAGGAGACAATCACCTATTACAAACCCAGTGTCTAACATAGTCCCCCTGAAGAGGAGACAATCACCTATTACAGACCCAGTGTCTAACATAGTCCCCCTGAAGAGGAGACAAAACCCAGTGTCTAACATAGTCCCCCTGAAGAGGAGACTATCACCTATTACAAACCCAGTGTCTAACATAGTCCCCCTGAAGAGGAGACAATCACCTATTACAAACCCAGTGTCTAACATAGTCCCCCTGAAGAGGAGACAATCACCTATTACAAACCCAGTGTCTAACATAGTCCCCCTGAAGAGGAGACAATCACCTATTACAGACCCAGTGTCTAACATAGTCCCCCTGAAGAGGAGACAATCACCTATTACAGACCCAGTGTCTAACATAGTCCCCCTGAAGAGGGAGACAAAACCCAGTGTCTAACATAGTCCCCCTGAAGAGGAGACAATCACCTATTACAGACCCAGTGTCTAACATAGTCCCCCTGAAGAGGAGACAATCACCTATTACAGACACAGTGTCTAACATAGTCCCCCTGAAGAGGAGACAATCACCTATTACAGACCCAGTGTCTAACATAGTCCCCCTGAAGAGGAGACAATCACCTATTACAGACCCAGTGTCTAACATAGTCCCCCTGAAGAGGAGACAAAACCCAGTGTCTAACATAGTCCCCCCTGAAGAGGAGACAATCACCTATTACAAACCCAGTTTCTAACATAGTCCCCCTGAAGAGGAGACAATCACCTATTACAGACCCAGTGTCTAACATAGTCCCCCTGAAGAGGAGACTATAACCTATTACAAACCCAGTGTCTAACATAGTCCCCCTGAAGAGGAGACAATCACCTATTACAGACCCAGTGTCTAACATAGTCCCCCTGAAGAGGAGACAATCACCTATTACAGACAGTGTCTAACATAGTCCCCCTGAAGAGGAGACAATCACCTATTACAGACCCAGTGTCTAACATAGTCCCCCTGAAGAGGAGACAATCACCTATTACAGACCCAGTGTCTAACATAGTCCCCCTGAAGAGGAGACAATCACCTATTACAGACCCAGTGTCTAACATAATCCCCCTGAAGAGGAGACAATCACCTATTACAGACCCAGTGTCTAACATAGTCCCCCTGAAGAGGAGATCACCTATTAAAACCCAGTGTCTAACATAGTCCCCCTGAAGAGGAGACAATCACCTATTACAGACCCAGTGTCTAACATAATCCCCCTGAAAGAGGAGACAATCACCTATTACAGACCCAGTGTCTAACATAGTCCCCCTGAAGAGGAGACAATCACCTATTACAGACCCAGTGTCTAACATAGTCCCCCTGAAGAGGAGACAATCACCTATTACAGACCCAGTGTCTAACATAGTCCCCCTGAAGAGGAGACAATCACCTATTACAAACCCAGTGTCTAACATAGTCCCCCTGAAGAGGAGACAATCACCTATTACAGACCCAGTGTCTAACATAGTCCCCCTGAAGAGGAGACAATCACCTATTACAGACCCAGTATCTAACATAGTCCCCCTGAAGAGGAGACAATCACCTATTACAGACCCAGTGTCTAACATAGTCCCCCTGAAGAGGAGACAATCACCTATTACAGACCCAGTGTCTAACATAGTCCCCCTGAAGAGGAGACTATAACCTATTACAAACCCAGTGTCTAACATAGTCCCCCTGAAGAGGAGACAATCACCTATTACAAACCCAGTGTCTAACATAGTCCCCCTGAAGAGGAGACAATCACCTATTACAGACCCAGTGTCTAACATAGTCCCCCTGAAGAGGAGACAATCACCTATTACAGACCCAGTGTCTAACATAGTCCCCCTGAAGAGGAGACAATCACCTATTACAAACCCAGTGTCTAACATAGTCCCCCTGAAGAGGAGACAATCACCTATTACAGACCCAGTGTCTAACATAGTCCCCCTGAAGAGGAGACAATCACCTATTACAGACCCAGTGTCTAACATAGTCCCCCTGAAGAGGAGACAATCACCTATTACAGACCCAGTGTCTAACATAGTCCCCCTGAAGAGGAGACAATCACCTATTACAGACCCAGTGTCTAACATAGTCCCCCTGAAGAGGAGACAATCACCTATTACAGACCCAGTGTCTAACATAGTCCCCCTGAAGAGGAGACATCACCTATTACAAACCCAGTGTCTAACATAGTCCCCCTGAAGAGGAGACAATCACCTATTACAGACCCAGTGTCTAACATAGTCCCCCTGAAGAGGAGACAATCACCTATTACAGACCCAGTGTCTAACATAGTCCCCCTGAAGAGGAGACAATCACCTATTACAAACCCAGTGTCTAACATAGTCCCCCTGAAGAGGAGACAATCACCTATTACAGACCCAGTATCTAACATAGTCCCCCTGAAGAGGAGACAATCACCTATTACAGACCCAGTGTCTAACATAGTCCCCCTGGAGAGGAGACAATCACCTATTACAGACCCAGTGTCTAACATAGTCCCCCTGGAGAGGAGACAAAACCCAGTGTCTAACATAGTCCCCCTGAAGAGGAGACAAAACAAACCCAGTGTCTAACATAGTCCCCCTGAAGAGGAGACAATCACCTATTACAGACCCAGTGTCTAACATAATCCCCCTGAAGAGGAGACAATCACCTATTACAGACCCAGTGTCTAACATAGTCCCCCTGAAGAGGAGACAATCACCTATTACAGACCCAGTGTCTAACATAGTCCCCCTGAAGAGGAGACAATCACCTATTACAGACCCAGTGTCTAACATAGTCCCCCTGAAGAGGAGACAATCACCTATTACAGACCCAGTGTCTAACATAGTCCCCCTGAAGAAGAGACAATCACCTATTACAGACCCAGTGTCTAACATAGTCCCCCTGAAGAGGAGACAATCACCTATTACAAACCCAGTGTCTAACATAGTCCCCCTGAAGAGGAGACAATCACCTATTACAGACCCAGTGTCTAACATAGTCCCCCTGAAGAGGAGACAATCACCTATTACAGACCCAGTGTCTCAGTTGTCATAGCAGAAGCTTTCTGGGTAATTGTATGGTTACTTGCTATAGCGTGTTCCTCCTCCTACGTGTTAACCCCAAGGAAGCAGACCTCATTACATCAGATAACTAGTTATGAAGCAACTAGCTTTGGAGACTGGATGATCTATTCTGACATGCCAGTGTTGCAGGCCTTTCACCTTCAGGTAAATGATCTATTCTGACATGCCAGTGTTGCAGGCCTTTCACCTTCAGGTAAATGATCTAGGGGGTCAAGGGTAGGGGCTAGGGTTCAAGGGTCTGACATGCCAGTGTTGCAGGCCTTTCACCTTCAGGTAAAGCTGCGGTAGTTCTACAGTGTTATTGGTCAGACTGAAACATACGTTGTTGTCGTAGTCGAGTCCTTGTTTGATCATGTTGAACTTCCTGTTTTCTCTCGGGTCATTTCCTATCCCCGCGCTGTACAGCCAGTTGCCATAGTTACTGCTCACGTCATGGTCCACCTGGAAGCAGAGAGATGAAACTGATTGATCTGATCAGACCGAAAACAATGACCTCAGGTTATAAAACTGTCCACTACTGGTCTCCTAGCTCCTAACCAGCCTGGTGTAGAACTGAAACCATTCAATAGGTATACCCACAGTCATATATTTATCTAAATAAAGCGTTATGATTTTAGTTCCACGTTTCCCTATCATAGGCTGGGTTGAGTTCCCACCACCTTGGATACACCTGTCCTATCCTGTGCCTAGAGTGGCTAGGGGTCAAGGGTAGGGGCTAGGGATCAGGGGTAGGGGCTAGGGATCAAGGGTAGGGGTAGGGGCTAGGGGTCAAGGGGGTAGGGGCTAGGGGTCAAGGGTAGGGGCTAGGGGTCAAGGGTAGGGGCTAGGGGTCAAGGGTAGGGGCTAGGGGTCAAGGGTAGGGGCTAGGGGTCAAGGGTAGGGGCTAGGGGTCAAGGGTAGGGGCTAGGGGCTAGGGATCAGGGGTAGGGGCTAGGGATCAGGGGCTAGGGGTTGATTTAGGTTTGGGCCCCAGCCTCACCAGTAAATAGTGGAACCACTCTGCCCCATCCTCCAGTCCAGCCCTAGGTCCTAACCCTGACCCGGTCCTAACCCTGACCTAGGTCCTAACCCTGACCCGGTCCTAACCCTGACCTAGGTCCTAACCCTGACCCAGGTCCTAACCCTGACCCGGTCCTAACCCTGACCCGGTCCTAACCCTGACCCCGGTCCTAACCCTGACCCCGGTCCTAACCCTGACCCAGGTCCTAACCCTGACCCGGTCCTAACCCTGACCCCGGTCCTAACCCTGACCCCGGTCCTAACCCTGACCCCGGTCCTAACCCTGACCCCGGTCCTAACCCTGACCCAGGGTCCTACCCTGACCCTGACCCCGGTCCTAACCCTGACCCCGGTCCTAACCCTGACCCCGGTCCTAACCCTGACCCTGACCCAGGTCCTAACCCTGACCCGGTCCCAGGTCCTAACCCTGACCCTGACCCCTAACCCTGACCAGGTCCTAACCCTGACCCAGGTCCTAACCCTGACCCGGTCCTAACCCTGACCCAGGTCCTAACCCTGACCCGGTCCTAACCCTGACCCAGGTCCTAACCCTGACCCAGACCAGGAGCCTCACCAACAGGTATTGGAACCACTCAGCCCCCATCCTCCAGTCCAGTCCCAGGTCCTTGGTGAGGAAGCTGGCTACGTTCTGGCGCCCCCTGTTAGACATGAACCCCGTCAGCGCCAGCTCTCGCATGTTGGCATCAACGAACGGCACCCCGGTACGACCCTCTAGAGTAACATGAGACAGAGGAGTTACAACAACCCAGTAGTATGAGAGATATTAGTTAGAATACTGTTACGGTATCCACTCCATCGTATATTTACCACCGTGCATCCAATAGACTTTCAGTTCTCTATACGTGCCTTATGCAGCTCTGTGTAGTCACCTCGTAGATCAGAGTGGTATTGTAAAGACTACAGATTTGTACTGATTTCTCCCTAACCTTTCCATGCATTGAACAGATTCATGTCCTTCTTCCAAGGGATGGACTTGTCCTGAAGGCCTGGTGAGAACATATAACAACCATGAGATTATGTGCAATAAGCTTTATATGAAGATAACATATGAAACTGGCTTTCCAACTTCACCTTTGATGTCAAACAGTCTGTCTCCGTATTTGGCTCCTACAAACTTGAAATAGTCTCTCCAGAGCAGCTCAAACACCACCCTGTTGGAAGACATGTACAGTCAGCCATGCTTAATAAAACCACATCACTTCTTCCATTCAATTCATCATTTATTCAGTTACCTGAACTAAGTACATTAAAAGGTGCATCTCCTACCCAGCCACCCTGCTAGCCTGGCTCATCACAGCTACACCACAGGAGATAAACATGGATTCAGTGACTGATCTCATCATGATCCTGATCACAACAGGATATGAGGTAGCAGGATGGAACTCACCAGTATGTGCTCTGATTGGCTGTTCGTTCACTCTCATATTTCTTGATCTGTTGGTAGATATACCTCGGGGAGATACAGCCTATAGCCAACCTGTAGAACACAGTTATAGATACAGTCTATAGCCAACCTGTAGAACACAGTTATAGATACAGTCTATAGCCAACCTGTAGAACACAGTTATAGATAGTCTATAGCCAACCTGTAGAACACAGTTATAGATACAGTCTATAGCCAACCTGTAGAACACAGTTATAGATAAAGTCTATAGCCAGTTATAGATACAGTCTATAGCCAACCTGTAGAACACAGTTATAGATACAGTCTATAGCCAACCTGTAGAACACAGTTATAGATACAGTCTATAGCCAGTTATAGATACAGTCTATAGCCAACCTGTAGAACACAGTTATAGATACAGTCTATAGCCAACCTGTAGAGCACAGTTATATATACAGTCTATAGCCAACCTGTAGAACACAGTTATAGATACAGTCTATAGCCAACCTGTAGAACACAGTTATAGATACAGTCTATAGCCAACCTGTAGAACACAGTTATAGATACAGTCTATAGCCAACCTGTAGAACACAGTTATAGATACAGCCTATAGCCAACCTGTAGAACACAGTTATAGATACAGCCTATAGCCAACCTGTAGAACACAGTTATATATACAGTCTATAGCCAACCTGTAGAACACAGTTATATATACAGTCTATAGCCAACCTGTAGAACACAGTTATAGATACAGTCTATAGCCAACCTGTAGAACACAGTTATAGATACAGTCTATAGCCAACCTGTAGAACACAGTTATAGATACAGTCTATAGCCAACCTGTAGAACACAGTTATAGATACAGCCTATAGCCAACCTGTAGAACACAGTTATAGATACAGTCTATAGCCAGTTATAGATACAGCCTATAGCCAACCTGTAGAACACAGTTATAGATACAGTCTATAGCCAACCTGTAGAACACAGTTATAGATACAGTCTATAGCCAACCTGTAGAACACAGTTATAGATACAGTCTATAGCCAACCTGTAGAACACAGTTATAGATACAGTCTATAGCCAACCTGTAGAACACAGTTATAGATACAGTCTATAGCCAACCTGTAGAACACAGTTATATATACAGTCTATAGCCAACCTGTAGAACACAGTTATAGATACAGTCTATAGCCAGTTATAGATACAGTCTATAGCCAACCTGTAGAACACAGTTATAGATACAGTCTATAGCCAACCTGTAGAACACAGTTATAGATACAGTCTATAGCAAACCTGTAGAACACAGTTATAGATACAGTCTATAGCCAACCTGTAGAACACAGTTATATATACAGTCTATAGCCAACCTGTAGAACACAGTTATAGATACAGTCTATAGCCAACCAGTAGAACACAGTTATAGATACAGTCTATAGCCAACCTGTAGAACACAGTTATAGATACAGTCTATAGCCAACCTGTAGAACACAGTTATATATACAGTCTATAGCCAACCTGTAGAACACAGTTATAGATACAGTCTATAGCCAACCTGTAGAACACAGTTATAGATACAGTCTATAGCCAACCTGTAGAACACAGTTATAGATACAGTCTATAGCCAACCTGTAGAACACAGTTATAGATACAGTCTATAGCCAACCTGTAGAACACAGTTATATATACAGTCTATAGCCAGTTATAGATACAGTCTATAGCCAACCAGTCTATAGCCAACCAGTCTACAGCCAACCAGTCTACAGCCAACCAGTCTACAGCCAACCAGTCTATAGCCAACCAGTCTATAGCCAACCAGTCTACAGCCAACCAGTCTATAGCCAACCAGTCTACAGCCAACCAGTCTATAGCCAACCAGTCTATAGCCAACCAGTCTATAGCCAACCAGTCTATAGCCAACCAGTCTACAGCCAACCAGTCTACAGCCAACCAGTCTATAGCCAACCAGTCTATAGCCAACCAGTCTATAGCCAACCAGTCTACAGCCAACCAGTCTATAGCCAACCAGGGTTTTACCTGTAGGAGGTAAATAAGGTTATCAGTGTAGAGCAGGACATGAAGGTTCCCTTCCTAAAGACAGCTTAGGGACTGCCATTATACGGACTGCTAACTAACAGCTTAGGGACTGCCATTATACGGACTGCTAACTAACAGCTTAGGGACTGCCATTATACGGACTGCTAACTAACAGCTTAGGGACTGCCATTATACGGACTGCTAACTAACAGCTTAGGGACTGCCATTATACGGACTGCTATCTAACAGCTTAGGGACTGCCATTATACGGACTGCTATCTAACAGCTTAGGGACTGCCATTATACGGACTGCTAACTAACAGCTTAGGGACTGCCATTATACGGACTGCTATCTAACAGCTTAGGGACTGCCATTATACGGACTGCTATCTAACAGCTTAGGGACTGCCATTATACGGACTGCTACTCATAGCCGCGGAAAGTAGTTTGGGGGAGCGGGGGCTGCGATTATTTTGGGATGTAGATTTTTTTTTTTTGCCAGCGCTGAAGACATCTATATTGGTCTGCTAATACAGGACTAGTAAAGGCCCAGTGCACTACTTTTGTGAAAAAATAGTGTTAAAACTACATGTATTTGAGTGTTTACCAACATTTCTAACTTGAGTCTGATAATTATCTGTGCAAAACAGTTAATCTTCACTCTGCGGTCCAACTCATCCCAAACCATCTCAATTGGGTTGAGGTTGGGTGATTGTGGAGGCCAGGTCATCTGATGCAGCACCATCACTCTCCTTCTTGGTCAAATAGCCCTTACACAGCCTGGAGGTGTGTTGGGTCATTGTCCTGTTAAAAAACAAATGATAGTGGGACTAAGCCCAAACCAGATGGGATGGCGTATCGCTGCAGAATGTTGTGGTAGCCATGCTGGTTAAGTGTGCCTTGAATTCTAAATAAATCGCTGACAGTGTCACCAGCAAAGCACCCCCACAACGTCACACCTCCTCCTCCATGCTTCACGGTGGGAACCACACATGCGGAGATCATCCATTCACCTACTCTGTGTCTCACAATGACAAGGCGGTTGGAACCAAATATCTTACATTTGGACTCATCAGACCAAAGGACAGATTTCCACCGGTCTAATGTCCATTGCTCGTGTTTCTTGGCCCAAGCAAGTCTCTTCTTCTTATTGGTGGCCTTTAGTAGTGGTTTCTTTGCAGCAATTCGACCTTGAATGCCTGATTCACGCGGTCTCCTCTGAACAGTTGATGTTGAGATGTGTCTGTTACTTGAACTCTGTGAAGCATTTATTTGGGCTACAATCTGAGGTGCAGTTAACTCTAATGAACTTATCCTCTGCAGCAGAGGTAACTCTGGGTCTTCCTTTCCTGTGGCGGTCCTCATGAGAGCCAGTTTCATCACAGCGCTTGATGGTTTTTGCGACTGCACTTGAAGATACTTTCAAAGTTCTTGACATTTTCTGGATTGACTGACCTTCATGTCTTGAAGTAATGATGGACTGTTGTTTCTCTTTGTTTATTTGAGCTGTTCTTGCCATAATATGGACTTTGTCTTTTACCAAATAGGGCTATCTTCTGTATACCCCCCCTACATTGTCACAATACAACTGATTGGCTCAAACGCATTAAGAAGGAAATAGATTCCACAAATTACCTTTTAACAAGGCACACCTGTTAATTGAAATGCTTTCCAGGTGATTACCTCATGAAGCTGGTTGAGAGAATGCCAAGATTGTGCAAAACTGCCATCAAGGCAAAGGGTGGCTATTTGAAGAATCTCAAATAATACTAGTAAAGGCCCAGCGCATTACGTTTGTGAAAGTATTCAGACCCCTTGACTTTTCGCACATTTTGTTACGTTACAGCCTTATTCTAAAATGGATTAAATAAATACAAATCCTCAGCAAATATACACACAATACCCCATAATGACATAACTCTGATGAGTCCAAATTAGAGATTTTTGGTTCCAACCGCATGTCTTTTGAGACGCTGAGTAGGTGAACGAATGATCTCCGCATGTGTGGTTCCCACCGTGAAGCATGGAGGAGGAGGTGTTATGGTGCTTTGCTGGTGACACTGTCTGTGATTTATTTAGAATTCAAGGCACACTTAACCAGCATGGCTACCACAGCATTCTGCAGAGATACGCCATCCCATCTGGTTTGGGCTTAGAGGGACTATCATTAGTTTTTCAACAGGACAATGACCCAAAACACACCTCCAGGCTGTGTAAGGGCTATTCGACCAAGAAGGAAAGTGATGGAGTGCTGCATCAGATGGCCTCCACAAATCACCTGACCTCAACCCAATTGAGATGGTTTGGGATGAGTTGGACCGCAGTGAAGGAAAAGCAGCCAACAAGTGCTCAGCATATGTGGGAACTCCTTCAAGACTGTTGGAAAAGCATTCCAGGTGAAGCTGGTTGAGAGAATGCCAAGAGTGTGCAAAGCTGTCATCAAGGCAAAGGGTGGCTTCTTTGAATAATCTAAAATATATTTTGATTTGATTTGTTTAACACTTTTTTTGGTTACAACATGATTCCATATGTGTTATTTCATAGTTTTGAAGTCTTCACTATTTATTCTACAATGTAGAAAATAGTAAAAATAAAGAAAAACCCTTGAATGAGTAGGTGTCCCCAAACTTTTGACTGCTACTAATATATATATATATATATATATATATATATATGAGTAGCAGTCAAAGTTTGGGGACACCTACTCATTCAAGGTCCGGGGGAAGGGGACTGCAGCACCCCCTGAAAAATCAGAATATATATATATATATATATATATATTCTGATTTTTCAGGGGGTGCTGCAGTCCCCTTCCCCGGCCATGCAGGTACTTACCAAGGGGAAAACTTAGTGGAATAGTCCATTCCCATCAGGTACTTACCAAGGGGAAAACTTAGTGGAATAGTCCATTCCCATCAGGTACTTACCAAGGGGAAAACTTAGTGGAATAGTCCATTCCCATCAGGTACTTACCAGGGGAAAACTTAGTGGAATAGTCCATTCCCATCAGGTACTTACCAAGGGGAAAACTTAGTGGAATAGTCCATTCCCATCAGGTACTTACCAAGGGGAAAACTTAGTGGAATAGTCCATTCCCATCAGGTACTTACCAAGGGGAAAACTTAGTGGAATAGTCCATTCCCATCAGGTACTTACCAAGGGGAAAACTTAGTGGAATAGTCCATTCCCATCAGGTACTTACCAAGGGGAAAACTTAGTGGAATAGTCCATTCCCATCAGGTACTTACCAAGGGGAAAACTTAGTGGAATAGTCCATTCCCATCAGGTACTTACCAAGGGGAAAACTTAGTGGAATAGTCCATTCCCATCAGGTACTTACCAAGGGGAAAACTTAGTGGAATAGTCCATTCCCATGCAGGTACTTACCAAGGGGAAAACTTAGTGGAATAGTCCATTCCCATCAGGTACTTACCAAGGGGAAAACTTAGTGGAATAGTCCATTCCCATGCAGGTACTTACCAAGGGGAAAACTTAGTGGAATAGTCCATTCCCATCAGGTACTTACCAAGGGGAAAACTTAGTGGAATAGTCCATTCCCATCAGGCCGTTACGAGTCTCCTTGTAGGTAGCCACAGCATCCTGCATGAGACACATACCAGCTTTATCACAACAAACACATATCCCATTTATTATCATTGGACCAAACTAAAGGTTTTCATGATGAATGTACCACTACTTTAACACGAGAAAGATGGGTACAACACTTTCACTCACAGGTGGCCAAAAATAACTAAGTGAAAGCCACGCCCCCCACTAAGGCACAACTATTTTTACCTTTATATTTAAAATATCGGGAACGAACATGTACCGCTGTACTAGTTTATCCGCACATAAAATAAAATAAAATGTTAGTGAACAGTACCATTAGAGGTTATTATATGCAGCTACCTCTGAAGGTATATGATGTGTATTTAGACTTTATGTACACCAGAGAACAATACTGGACCCTAAGCTACATTACTACAGAACAATACTGGACCCTAAGCTACATTATTACAGAACAATACTGGACCCTAAGCTACATTATTACAGAACAATACTGGACCCTAAGCTACATTTTTACAGAACAATACTGGACCCTAAGCTACATTATTACAGAACAATACTGGACCCTAAGCTACATTATTACAGAACAATACTGGACCCTAAGCTACATTATTACAGAACAATACTGGACCCTAAGCTACATTATTACAGAACAATACTGGACCCTAAGCTACATTATTACAGAACAATACTGGACCCTAAGCTACATTACTACAGAACAATACTGGACCCTAAGCTACATTATTAAAGAACAATACTGGACCCTAAGCTACATTATTACAGAACAATACTGGACCCTAAGCTACATTACCACAGAACAATACTGGACCCTAAGCTACATTATTACAGAACAATACTGGACCCTAAGCTACATTATTACAGAACAATACTGGACCCTAAGCTACATTATTACAGAACAATAATGGACACTAAGCTACATTATTACATAACAATACTGGACCCTAAGCTACATTACCACAGAACAATACTGGACCCTAAGCGACATTATTACAGAACAATACTGGACCCTAAGCGACATTATTACAGAACAATACTGGACCCTAAGCGACATTATTACAGAACAATACTGGACCCTAAGCGACATTATTACAGAACAATACTGGACCCTAAGCGACATTATTACAGAACAATATTGGACCCTAAGCGACATTACCACAGAACAATACTGGACCCTAAGCGACATTATTACAGAACAATACTGGACCCTAAGCTACATTATTACAGAACAATACTGGACCCTAAGCTACATTATTACAGAACAATACTGGACCCTAAGCTACATTATTAAAGAGCAATACTGGACCCTAAGCTACATTATTAAAGAACAATAATGGACCCTAAGCTACATTATTACAGAACAATACTGGACCCTAAGCTACATTATTACAGAACAATACTGGACCCTAAGCTACATTATTACAGAACAATACTGGACCCTAAGCTACATTATTACAGAACAATACTGGACCCTAAGCTACATTATTACAGAACAATACTGGACCCTAAGCTACATTATTACAGAACAATACTGGACCCTAAGCTACATTATTACAGAACAATACTGGACCCTAAGCTACATTATTACAGAACAATACTGGACCCTAAGCTACATTACTACAGAACAATACTGGACCCTAAGCTACATTATTAAAGAACAATACTGGACCCTAAGCTACATTATTACAGAACAATACTGGACCCTAAGCTACATTATTACAGAACAATACTGGACCCTAAGCTACATTATTACAGAACAACAATACTGGACCCTAAGCTACATTATTACAGAACAATACTGGACCCTAAGCTACATTATTACAGAACAATACTGGACCCTAAGCTACATTATTACAGAACAATACTGGACCCTAAGCTACATTATTAAAGAACAATACTGGACCCTAAGCTACATTATTACAGAACAATACTGGACCCTAAGCTACATTATTACAGAACAATACTGGACCCTAAGCTACATTATTACAGAACAATACTGGACCCTAAGCTACATTATTAAAGAACAATACTGGACCCTAAGCTACATTATTACAGAACAATACTGGACCCTACGCTACATTATTAAAGAACAATACTGGACCCTAAGCTACATTATTACAGAACAATACTGGACCCTAAGCTACATTATTACAGAACAATACTGGACCCTAAGCTACATTATTACAGAACAATACTGGACCCTAAGCTACATTATTAAAGAACAATACTGGACCCTAAGCTACATTATTACAGAACAATACTGGACCCTAAGCTACATTATTACAGAACAATACTGGACCCTAAGCTACATTATTACAGAACAATACTGGACCCTAAGCTACATTATTACAGAACAATACTGGACCCTAAGCTACATTATTACAGAACAATACTGGACCCTAAGCTACATTATTAAAGAACAATACTGGACCCTAAGCTACATTATTACAGAACAATACTGGACCCTAAGCTACATTATTAAAGAACAATACTGGACTCTAAGCTACATTACTACAGAACAATACTGGACCCTAAGCTACATTATTACAGAACAATACTGGACCCTAAGCTACATTATTAAAGAACAAGACTGGACCCTAAGCTACATTATTAAAGAACAATACTGGACCCTAAGCTACATTATTACAGAACAATACTGGACCCTAAGCTACATTATTACAGAACAATACTGGACCCTAAGCTACATTATTAAAGAACAATACTGGACCCTAAGCTACATTATTACAGAACAATACTGGACCCTAAGCTACATTATTACAGAACACTACTGGACCCTAAGCTACATTATTAAAGAACAATACTGGACCCTAAGCTACATTATTAAAGAACAATACTGGACCCTAAGCTACATTATTACAGAACAATACTAGACCCTAAGCTACATTATTAAAGAACAATACTGGACCCTAAGCTACATTATTACAGAACAATACTGGACCCTAAGCTACATTATTAAAGAACAATACTGGACCCTAAGCTACATTACTACAGAACAATACTGGACCCTAAGCTACATTATTAAAGAACAATACTGGACTCTAAGCTACATTATTACAGAACAATACTGGACCCTAAGCTACATTATTACAGAACAATACTGGACCCTAAGCTACATTATTACAGAACAATACTGGACCCTAAGCTACATTATTACAGAACAATACTGGACCCTAAGCTACATTATTAAAGAACAATACTGGACCCTAAGCTACATTATTACAGAACAATACTGGACCTTAACTGTACCCTTTTTTCTGAGAATGTAGCTGGTTTATTGAGGACATGTTTTTACTTGCTATGACAGATGTGGTTGTCTCACCTAGCTATCTAAGATGAATGCACTAACTGTAAGTTGTTCTGGATAAGAGCGTCTGCTACATGAATACAACGTACTCACCGTGTCCCAGAAGTAATGCTGTAGTCTGGCCAGGGCCTGAGTCTCTCCCCCGCTGTGGGGGAAGGCAGAGCGAGGTTCCCTAACAGTATCTGTCTGCTCCAGGTCTTCTGGGGAGGGGATGGGGCCTTCATCCAGACCTGACCCAGGGGGGAGAGGCTTCAGCTGGTCTAGGGTGGGCAAAACCGGCCTCACCCTGCCCTGGGTCTCCACTGCCTTCCTGAACTGGGTATATACGTCAGGCAACCTATCACAGGAGAGAATAGAACAGGGTTACATGTCAGGCAACCTATCACAGGAGAGAATAGAACAGGGTTACATGTCAGGCAACCTATCACAGGAGAGAATAGAACAGGGTTACATTTCAGGTAGCCTATCACAGGAGAGAATAGAACAGGGTTACATTTCAGGTAGCCTATCACAGGAGAGAATAGAACAGGGTTACATGTCAGGTAGCCTAAGCAAGGACGACGTCATATCTCTCCCTCAGCAAATGTCTCAGTAAAATATAGCCGTGGACAGTTATACCGCAAGACAGCTATTTAGTACACATGCAAATTGAAAAGCTGCATGACTTCATATTGTAGTGATTATCCAGGAGAGAGCCTGACTTCATAATGTAGTGATTATCCAGGAGAGAGCCTGACTTCATATTGTAGTGATTATCCAGGAGAGAGCCTGACTTCATAATGTAGTGATTATCCAGGAGACAGCCTGACTTCATAATGTAGTGATTATCCAGGAGAGAGCCTGACTTCATATTGTAGTGATTATCCAGGAGACAGCCTGACTTCATATTGTAGTGATTATCCAGGAGACAGCCTGACTTCATAATGTAGTGATTATCCAGGAGAGAGCCTGACTTCATATTGTAGTGATTATCCAGGACAGAGGCTGACTTCATAATGTAGTGATTATCCAGGAGACAGCCTGACTTCATATTGTAGTGATTATCCAGGAGACAGCCTGACTTCATATTGTAGTGATTATCCAGGAGACAGCCTGACTTCATATTGTAGTGATTATCCAGGAGACAGCCTGACTTCATATTGTAGTGATTATCCAGGAGACAGCCTGACTTCATAATGTAGTGATTATCCAGGAGACAGCCTGACTTCATATTGTAGTGATTATCCAGGAGACAGCCTGACTTCATAATGTAGTGATTATCCAGGAGAGAGCCTGACTTCATATTGTAGTGATTATCCAGGAGACAGCCTGACTTCATATTGTAGTGATTATCCAGGAGACAGCCTGACTTCATAATGTAGTGATTATCCAGGAGAGAACCTGACTTCATATTGTAGTGATTATCCAGGACAGAGGCTGACTTCATAATGTAGTGATTATCCAGGAGACAGCCTGACTTCATATTGTAGTGATTATTCAGGAGAGAGCCTGACTTCATAATGTAGTGATTATCCAGGAGACAGCCTGACTTCATATTGTAGTGATTATCCAGGAGATAGCCTGACTTCATAATGTAGTGATTATCCAGGAGAGAGCCTGACTTCATATTGTAGTGATTATCCAAAAGGAGAAAGCCTGACTTCACAGGAATAATGTAGTGATTATCCAGGAGACAGCCTGACTTCATAATTGGGAGTATTGATTATCCAGGAGACAGCCTGAAACTTCATACCCAACAAAACAAAGTGATTATCCAGGAGACAGCCTGAGCCAGAGTTCTGACTTATTGTAGTGATTATCCAGGACAGAGGCTGACTTCATAATGTAGTGATTATCCAGGAGACAGCCTGACTTCATAATGTAGTGATTATCCAGGATAACCTGACTTCATAATGTAGTGATTATCCAGGAGACAGCCTGACTTCATATTGTAGTGATTATCCAGGAGATAGAGCCTGACTTCATAATGTAGTGATTATCCAGGAGATAGAGCCTGACTTCATATTGTAGTGATTATCCAGGAGATAGAGCCTGACTTCATAATGTAGTGATTATCCAGGAGATAGAGCCTGACTTCATAATGTAGTGATTATCCAGGAGATAGAGCCTGACTTCATAATGTAGTGATTATCCAGGAGATAGAGCCTTTGCTGAGCAGCCCAATCGCAGATGACTACTTTCTCTGCCACGTGAATAAAATCAAATGAACTTGATCTTGACCCCTGTGGTCTTCTCTCACCTGGATAGGTGGTTGAACGGGAGGTCGTCTCGGTGGTACAGTGTCGACCCCCAGCAGGTGTGAACTTTAACCTTCATCTGAGAACAGATGTCCCTCACTCCTCTCTCCACCTGCTGGTCCTCTGGCACCACCTACAGGATGGATAACAAAACACAATACATTGAAGCGAGCACATGGATGTGGCCGGAAGGTGTGTGTTGTTATGATTCTGAGTGGTCAGATAGCTACCAAACTGCCTTCTGGGGAATCATAAGTTATTTGTTTCAGCTCGTTTCATCTTGTTTTGAGGTGTTTTGACTGATGTCTATGCTAATATGGCTCAAATTAGCTAGCTAGCTAACCAACAACCTTAACGATGCATGAGAGACACGTGATCATTGTGTAAATGTGTTTATGTTTTCAATAAACATTGGAGATTCAACTTAGTTCAACAATCTAAGCCAACCCAGTCTGTTTTGCCCCATAGTTACGCACACGTCGGATTTGTTGCTAAACAATCAACCCATCTATAAGTCTATACTACTTCATTTTATTTAACCAGGTTAGTCTCATTGCGATAAAAATCAATTTTTCAAGGAGAGACCTGGACTACTAAAATGGAGAGATATAGCTTTGGATGATCGTGATGGAGAGATATAGAATGAGAGTGCTGAGAGATATAGCTATAGGATGATAGAGTGATGGAGAGAAAGAGTGATGAGATATACACTCCGTGGCCAGTTTATTAGGTACACCACATGGGGACAAAGATCGCACTTTTTGGAGAAATGTCCTCTGGTCTGATGAAACAAAAATAGAACTGTTTGGCCATAATGACCATCGTTATGTTTGGAGGAAAAATGGGGTTGCTTGCAAGCTGAAGAACACCATCCCAACCGTGAAGCACGGGGGTGGTAGCATCATGCTGTGGGGGTGCTTTGCTGCAGGAGGGACTGGTGCACTTCACAAAATAGATGGCATCATGAGGAAGGAAAATGATGTGGATATATTGAAGAACATCTCAAGACATCAGTCAGGAAGTTAAAGCTTGGTCGCAAATGGGTCTTCCAAATGGATAATGACCCCAAGCATACTTCCAAAGTTGTGGCAAAATGTCTACATGACAAATAATAGTATGGAATGGGTCACAAGGTGAGACTTGATATATGAGAAAGCAGTATCCCCCAGCCAGATAGCATTTGCTATGAACACTGTTCTTATTGTACAGAAACCAGAGTTTGGCCCCTAAGACAAGCTTCCGCTCATCATTATCCATACCCGAACCATCTCTCCCTGGTACCTCACATTACACAAACACCAATTCAGTCTATAAACTGCAGGCTCAGTCAGACCGGATCCATCTTCCTCACATGAATGGAATATGGCCTGTTAGGTTTTATCACCAAAGGCATCGTTAATCTACTGCCAGTGTTAACACAGACAGATGAGAGTTTCTAAGAACCCTGTTCTATTACAGAAAACAACCATTTGATGCAATAACAGTATTATAACATCATCTAGTTATTTTTGCTCTCACAAACCACCAACACTCTTTCTAGAGCTGGCCGCCTGGCCAAACTGAGCAATCAGGGGAGAAGGGCCTTGGTCAGGGAGGTGACCAAGACAGAGCTCCAGAGTTCCTCTGTGAAGATGGGAGAACCTTCCAGAAGGAAAACCATCTCTGCAGTACTCCACCAATCAGGCCTTTATGGTAGAGTGGCCAGACGGAAGCCACTCCTCAGTAAAAGGCACATGACAGCCCGCTTGAAGTTTACCAAAAGGCACCTAAAAGACTCTCAGACCATGAGAAACAAGATTCGCTGGTCTGATGAAACCAATATTGAACTCTTTGGCTTGAATGCCAAGCGTCACGTCTGGAGGAAACCTGGCACCATCCCTACGGTGAAGCATGGTGGTGGCAGCATCATGCTGTGGGGATTTAGTTGTGGTCCTCTGTAGCTCAGCTGGTAGAGCACGGCGCTTGTAACGCCAAGGTAGTGGGCTCGATCCCCGGGACCACACAAAAATGTATGCACGCATGACTGTAAGTCGCTTTGGATAAAAGCGTCTGCTAAATGGCATATTATTATATTATTATTATTATTATATTTATTTCAGTGGCAGGGACTGGGAGACTAGTCCGTATCGAGGGAAAGATGAATGGAGCAAAGTACAGAGAGATCCTTGATGAAAACCTCATCAAGTGCACACAGCCAAGACAACGCAGGAGTGGCTTCGGGACAAGTCTCTGAATGTCCTTGAGTGGCCCAGCCAGAGCCTGAACCCAATCGAACATCTCTGGAGAGACCTGAAAATAGCTGTGCAGCGATGCTCCCCATCCAACCTGACAGAGCTTGAGAGGATCTGCAGAGAAGAATGGGAGAAACTCCCCAAATACAGGTGTGCCAAGCTTGTAGCGTCATACCCTAGAATACGCGAGGCTGTAATCGCTGCCAAAGGTGCCTCAACAAAGTACTGAGTAAAGGGTCTGAATACTTATGTAAATGTCTATTTCCTGGGGGGGGTTTTATTATAAAATTTGCAAAACTTTCTAAAAACCTGTTTTTTGCTTTGTCATTACAGGGTATTGTGTGTAGATTGATAAAGGGGGGTAAAACAATTTAATCAATTTTAGAATAAGGCTGTAACGTAACAAAATGTGGAAAAAGTCAAGGGGTCTGAATACTTTCCAAATGCATGAAAGTTTACAATCTAAGGTAACACCAAGTAATTTAGTCTCCCCAACTTATTCAACAGCCACACCATTCATTACCAGATTCAGCTGAGGTCTAGAACTTAGGGAATGATTTGTTTCAAATACAATGCTCTTAGTTTTAGAGATGATCAGGACCAGTTTATTACTGGCTACCCATTCCAAAACAGACTGCAACTCTTTGTTAAGGGTTTCAGTGACTTCATTAGCTGTGGTTGCTGACGCATGTATGGTTGAATCATCAGCATTTTTACCAATGCCAGTGGCAGGTCATTGGTAAAAATAGAAAAGAGTGGAGGGCCTAGAGAGCTATCCTGCGGTACACCACACTTTACATGTTTGACATTAAGAGTAGCTTCCACTAAAGAAAACCCTCTGAGTTCTATTAGATAGATTGCCATATTGTGGATTCAGAGCTGAGGTTGAAAAGCCATAAATCATACGTTTTCTCAACAACAGGTTATGGTCAATAATATCAAAGGCTGCACTGAAATCTAACAGTACAGCTCCCACGATCTTCTTATTATCAATTTATTTTAACCAATCATTAGTCATTTGTGTCAGTGCAATACATGTTGAGTGCCCTTCTCTATAAGCATGCTGAAAGTATGTTGTTAATTTGTTTACAGAGAAATAGCATTGTATTTGGTCAAACACCATTTTTTCCTCCAGCATCTTCCAGCTTATAGGTCTGCTGTTAGAACCAGTAAAGACCGCTTTACCACTCTTCGAGTATCTAGTTTGAGAAACAGACACCTCACAGGTCCTCAACTGGCAGCTTCATTAAATAGTACCGCAAAACACCAGTCTCAACGTCAACAGTGAAGAGGCAACTCCGGGATACTGACCTTCTAGGCAGAATTGCAAAGAAAAAGCCATATCTCAGACTGGCCAATAAAAATAAAAGATTAAGATGGGCAAAAGAACACAGACACTGGACTTTTTCCTTTGCAACTCTGCCTAGGTCAGCATCCCGGAGTCGCCTCTTCACTGTTGACGTTGAGACTGGTGTTTTGCGGGTACTATTTCATGAAGCTGCCAGTTGAGGACCTGTGAGGCGTCTTTCTCAAACTAGACACTAATGTATTTGTCCTCTTGCTCAGTTGTGCACCGGGGCCTCCCACTCCTCTTTCTATTCTAATTAGAGCCAGTTTGCGCTGTTCTGTGAAGGGAGTAGTACACAGGGTTGTACGAGATCTTCAGTTTCTTGGCAATTTCTCGCATGGAATAGCCTTCATTTCTCAGAACAAGAATAGACTGTTTCTTGTTTCAGAAGAAGGTTATTTGTTTCTGGCCATTTTGACCTTGTAATCGAACCCACAATTGCTGATGCTCCAGATACTCAACTAGTCTCAAGAAGGCCAGTTTTATTGCTTCTTTAAATCAGCACAACAGTTTTCAGCTGTGCTAACATAATTGCAAAAGGGTTTTCTAATGATCAATTAGCCTTTTAAAATGATACACTTGGATTAGCAAACACAACGTGAACCAGGATTGGATAATGGGCCTCTGTATGCCTATGTAGATATTCCATTAAAAATCAGCTGTTTCCAGCTACAATAGACATTTACAACATTAACAATGTCTACACTGTATTTCCGATCAATTTGATGTTATTTTAAATGGACCAAAAATTTGATTTTCTTTCGAAAACAATGAAATTTCTAAGTGACTCCAAACTTTTCAACGGTAGTGTACAGTATCTATAGTGGTGAGTAAGATACATATTGATAGCTATTAATTGCTATCTAAGCGTGAGCATCCATATATAAGCTATTATATTTATAGCAAATAAAGAGCGTTAATAGTGTACAGTATCTATAGTGGTGAGTAAGATACATATAGATAGCTATTATATTGCTATAGCGTGATAAATAAGAGCGTTAATAGGTACAGTATCTATAGTGGTGGGAAAGATACATATTGATAGCCATTATATTGCTATAGCGTGATAAATAAGAGCGTTAATATGTAGTGTACTAGATTACTAACCTCTTCATGGAAGGCCACAGCGCTAACAGAACCTAGCTGCTTAATGAGGTCACTAACCACCTCCTCTGGCCTGCCCCGTCTCACCACCAGGGTGCTGGAAGAACACACACACAAACACACAAACACAGTGGCCCCAGTTAACACTGTCTGAGAGCATCAAGCTGCATCCTGGGTAGTGGATTAATCATTTCCCTCTCTCACTGAATAGTGGAAACAGAACAGAATGTGATGACGGCTCCGTTAATGTAAACATTAATGTATAACGCTTTTCAAAGAAACAAAAACAAGAGGAAGGAGAAATGAAAAAAAAGATAGCTAATTGAAATCATACATTAAAATAATCTTTATAAAAATGTGTCTTCAACAGGGATATCAAAAGAGGCACTGAATCAGCAAGCCTGATCTCTGGAAGACCGCTACAAGAAACCCTGTTAGTGATAATAACACTGGCTGGTTCTATGTAACACTATATAATAACTGACTGACCTCAAAGTAATGGTGTGGTAGGGTATGGTACGGTTATGTTGCGGTTGTTATCAATATGGTGTGGTACGTTTAAGGTATGGTGGTGTATGGTACATTATGGTTATGGTGTGGTATGGTACGGTTATGGAATGGTACGTTATAGTATAGTTATGGTACGTTATGGTATGGTTATAGTGTGGTACGTTATGGTATGGTACGTTAGGTATGGTTATAGTGTTGTACGTTATGGTATGGTTATAGTGTGGTACGGTATGGTATGGTTATAGTGTGGTACATTATGGTATGGTTATAGTGTGGTACATTATGGTATGGTATATAGTGTGGTACATTATGGTATGTTATAGTGTGGTACGTTATGGTATGTTATAGTGTGGTACGTTATGGTATGTTATAGTGGTGGTACGTTATGGTATGGTTATAGGGTGGTACGTTATGGTTGTTATAGTGTGGTACGTTATGGTATGGTTATAGTGTGGTACGTTATGGTATGGTACGTTATAGTGTGGTATGTTATGGTATGTTATAGTGTGGTACGTTATGGTATGTTATAGTGTGGTACGTTATGGTATGGTTATAGTGTGGTACGTTATGGTATGGTTATAGTGTGGTACGTTATGGTATGGTTTGTTATGGTATGGTTATAGTGTGGTACGTTATGGTATGTTATAGTGTGGTATGTTATGGTATGGGTGTGGTACGTTATGGTATGGTGTATGGTGTGGTATGTTATGGTATGGTTATAGTGTGGTATGGTTATGGTATGGTTATAGTGTGGTACGTTATGGTATGGTTATGGTACGTTATGGTATGTTATAGTGTGGTACGTTATGGTATGGTTAGATACGTTTTGGTATGGTTATGGTGTGGTACGTTATGGTATGGTTATAGTGTGGTACTTTATGGTATGGTTATAGTGTGTGTACGTTATGGTATGGTTATAGTGTGTGTACGTTATGGTATGTTATAGTGTGGTACGTTATGGTATGGTTATAGTGTATGGTACATTATGGTATGTTATAGTGTGGTACGTTATGGTATGGTTATAGTGTGGTACGTTATGGTATGGTTATAGTGTGGTACGTTATGGTATGGTTATAGTGTGGTACGTTTATGGTATGTTATAGTGTGGTACATTATGGTATGGTTAGATACGTTTTGGTATGGTTATAGTGTGGTACGTTATGGTATGGTTATAGTGTGGTACGTTATGGTATGTTATAGTGTGGTACGTTATGGTATGGTTATAGTGTGGTACATTATGGTATGTTATAGTGTGGTACATTATGGTATGGTTATAGTGTGGTACGTTATGGTATGGTACGTTATGGTATGGTTATAGTGTGGTACGTTATGTATGGTACGTTATGGTATGGTTATAGTGTGGTACGTTATGGTATGTTATAGTGTGGTACGTTATGGTATGGTTATAGTGTGGTACGTTATGGTATGGTACGTTATGGTATGGTTATAGTGTGGTACGTTATGGTATGGTTATAGTGTGGTACGTTATGGTATGGTTATAGTGTGGTACGTTATGGTATGGTTATAGTGTGGTACGTTATGGTATGTTATAGTGTGGTACGTTATGGTATGTTATAGTGTGGTACATTATGGTATGTTATAGTGTGGTACATTATGGTATGGTTATAGTGTGGTACGTTATGGTATGGTTATAGTGTGGTACATTATGGTATGTTATAGTGTGGTACGTTATGGTATGTTATAGTGTGGTACATTATGGTATGTTATAGTGTGGTACGTTATGGTATGTTATAGTGTGGTACATTATGGTATGTTATAGTGTGGTACGTTATGGTATGGTACGTTATGGTATGGTTATAGTGTGGTACGTTATGGTATGGTTATAGTGTGGTACGTTATGGTATGTTATAGTGTGGTACGTTATGGTATGGTTATAGTGTGGTACGTTATGGTATGGTTATAGTGTGGTACGTTATGGTATGGTTAGATACGTTTTGGTATGGTTAGGTACATTATGGTATGGTATGGAACTTTATGGTGTGGTATGGGTGTGGTATGGTACAGTGTGGTATGGTATGGCTATGGTGTGGAACATTATGGTATGGCTATGGTGTGATATGGTATGGTTATGGTGTGTACGTTATGGTATGGTTATGGTGTGGTTATGGTACGGTTATGGTGTGGTACATTATGGTATGGTTATGGTGTGGTATGGTGTGGTTATGGTGTGATATGGTACGGTTATGGTGTGGAACATTATGGTGTGGTTATGGTACGGTTATGGTATGGTTATAGTGTGGTACGTTATGGTATGGTTGGTGTGTATGGTACGGTTATGGTATGGTTATGGTGTGTATGGTACGGTTATGGTATGGTTATGGTGTGATATGGTACGGTTATGGTGTGGTTATGGTGTGATAGTGTGGTTATGGTGTGGGTTTATGGTGATATGGTGTGGTTATGGTATGGTTTATGGTACGGTTTGTGGTGTGATATGGTATGTTTATGGTATGGTTATGGTATGGTTATGGTGTGATATGGTACGGTTATGGTGTGGTTATGGTGTGGTTATGGTGTGGTGGTACGGTTATGGTATGGTTATAGTGTGGTACGTTATGGTATGGTTATAGTGTGGTACGTTATGGTATGGTTATAGTGTGGTACGTTATGGTATGTTATAGTGTGGTACGTTATGGTATGTTATAGTGTGGTACGTTATGGTATGGTTATAGTGTGGTACGTTATGGTATGTTATAGTGTGGTACGTTATGGTATGGTTATAGTGTGGTACGTTATGGTATGGTTATAGTGTGGTACGTTATGGTATGGTTATAGTGTGGTACGTTATGGTATGTTATAGTGTGGTACATTATGGTATGGTTATACATTTTTGGTATGGTTATAGTGTGGTACGTGTGGTATGGTTTAGTGTGGTACGTATGGTATGTTATAGTGTGGTACATTATGGTATGTTATAGTGTGGTACGTTATGGTATGTTATAGTGTGGTACATTATGGTATGGTTATAGTGTGGTACGTTATGGTATGGTTATAGTGTGGTACGTTATGGTATGGTTATAGTGTGGTACGTTTATGTATGGTACGTTATGGTATGGTTATAGTGTGGTACGTTATGGTATGGTTATAGTGTGGTACGTTATGGTATGTTATAGTGTGGTACATTATGGTATGGTACGTTATGGTACGTTATGGTATGGTTATAGTGTGGTACGTTATGGTATGGTTATAGTGTGGTACGTTATGGTATGGTTATAGTGTGGTACGTTATGGTATGGTTATAGTGTGGTACGTTATGGTATGTTATAGTGTGGTACGTTATGGTATGTTATAGTGTGGTACATTATGGTATGTTATAGTGTGGTACATTATGGTATGGTTATAGTGTGGTACGTTATGGTATGTTATAGTGTGGTACATTATGGTATGTTATGTGTGTATGTTATGGTATGTTATAGTGTGGTACATTATGGTATGTTATAGTGTGGTATGTTATGGTATGTTATAGTGTGGTACATTATGGTATGTTATAGTGTGGTACGTTATGGTATGTTATAGTGTGGTACGTTATGGTATGGTTATAGTGTGGTACGTTATGGTATGGTTATAGTGTGGTACGTTATGGTATGTTATAGTGTGGTACGTTATGGTATGGTTATAGTGTGGTACGTTATGGTATGGTTATAGTGTGGTACGTTATGGTATGGTTAGATACGTTTTGGTATGGTTAGGTACAGTATGGTATGGAACTTTGTGGTATGGGTGTATGGTTATGGTTGTAGTGTATGGTACGGTTATGGTGTGGAACATTATGGTATGGTTATGGTGTGATATGGTATGGTTATGGTGTGGAACATTATGGTATGGTTATGGTGTGGTTATGGTACGGTTATGGTGTGGAACATTATGGTATGGTTATGGTGTGGTTATGGTGTGGTTATGGTGTGATATGGTACGGTTATGGTGTGGAACATTATGGTGTGGTTATGGTACGGTCATGGTATGGTTATGGTGTGATATGGTACGTTATGGTATGGTTATGGTGTGATATGGTACGGTTATGGTATGGTTATGGTGTGATATGGTACGGTTATGGTGTGGTTATGGTGTGATATGGTACGGTTATGGTGTGGTTATGGTGTGATATGGTGTGGTTATGGTGTGGTTATGGTGTGATATGGTGTGGTTATGGTGTGGTTATGGTACGGTTATGGTGTGATATGGTACGGTTATGGTATGGTTATGGTATGGTTATGGTGTGATATGGTACGGTTATGGTGTGGTTATGGTGTGGTTATGGTGTGGTATGGTACGGTTATGGTGTGGTTATAGTGTGGTACGTTATGGTATGGTTATAGTGTGGTACGTTATGGTATGGTTATAGTGTGGTACGTTATGGTATGTTATAGTGTGGTACGTTATGGTATGTTATAGTGTGGTACGTTATGGTATGGTTATAGTGTGGTACATTATGGTATGTTTATAGTGTGGTACGTTATGGTATGGTTATAGTGTGGTACGTTATGGTATGGTTATAGTGTGGTACGTTATGGTATGGTTATAGTGTGGTACGTTATGGTATGTTATAGTGTGGTACATTATGGTATGGTTAGATACGTTTTGGTATGGTTATAGTGTGGTACGTTATGGTATGGTTATAGTGTGGTACGTTATGGTATGTTATAGTGTGGTACGTTATGGTATGTTATAGTGTGGTACATTATGGTATGTTATAGTGTGGTACATTATGGTATGGTTATAGTGTGGTACGTTATGGTATGGTTATAGTGTGGTACGTTATGGTATGGTTGTAGTGTGGTACGTTATGTATGGTACGTTATGGTATGGTTATAGTGTGGTACGTTATGGTATGTTATAGTGTGGTACGTTATGGTATGTTATAGTGTGGTACGTTATGGTATGGTACGTTATGGTATGGTTATAGTGTGGTACGTTATGGTATGGTTATAGTGTGTGGTACGTTATGGTATGGTTATAGTGTGGTACGTTATGGTATGGTTTATAGTGTGGTACGTTATGGAATGTTATAGTGTGGTACGTTATGGTATGTTATAGTGTGGTACATTATGGTATGTTATAGTGTGGTACATTATGGTATGGTTATAGTGTGGTACGTTATGGTATGTTATGTTACGTTATGGTATGGTTATAGTGTGGTACGTTATGGTATGTTATGTGTGGTACGTTATGGTATGTTATAGTGTGGTATGGTTATGGTATGTTATAGTGTGGTACATTATGGTATGTTATAGTGTGGTATGGTGTTATGGTATGTTATAGTGTGATACGTTATGGTATGGTTATAGTGTGGTACGTTATGGTATGGTTATAGTGTGGTGTTATGGTATGTTATAGTGTGGTACGTTATGGTATGGTTATAGTGTGGTACGTTATGGTATGGTTATGGTGTGGTACGTTATGGTATGGTTAGATACGTTTTGGTATATGGTTAGGTGTATGGTATGGAACTTTGTGGTATGGGTGTGGTATGGTTATGTGTGGTATGGTACGGTTTTATGGTGTGGAACATTATGGTATGGTTATGGTGTGATATGGTATGGAACTTTATGGTGTGGAACATTATGGTATGGTTATGGTGTGGTTATGGTACGGTTATGGTGTGGAACATTATGGTATGGTTATGGTGTGGTTATGGTGTGGTTATGGTGTGATATGGTACGGTTATGGTGTGGTTATGGTGTGGTTATGGTATGGTCATGGTATGGTTATGGTGTGATATGGTGTGGTTATGGTATGGTTATGGTGTGATATGTGTATGGTGTGGTTATGGTATGGTTATGGTGTGGTATGGTACGGTTATGGTGTGGTTATGGTGTGATATGGTACGGTTATGGTGTGGTTATGGTGTGTTATGGTGTGGTTATGGTGTGGTTATGGTGTGTTATGGTGTGGTTATGGTGTGGTTATGGTATGGTTATGGTGTGGTTATGGTATGGTTATGGTGTGGATATGGTACGGTTATGGTATGGGTTATGGTATGGTTATGGTGTGATATGGTACGGTTATGGTGTGGTTATGGTACGGTTATGGTGTGGATATGGTACGGTTTATGGTGTGGTTATGGTATGGTTATGGTGTGATATGGTACGGTTATGGTGTGGTTATGGTGTGTATGTTATGGTGTGGTTATGGTACGGTTATGGTGTGGTTATGGTGTGATATGGTACGGTTATGGTATGGTTATGGTATGGTTATGGTGTGGTTATGGTGGGGTTATGGCGTGGTTATGGTACAGTATGGTTATGGTGTGATATGGTACGGTTATGGTGTGATATGGTATGGTTATGGTGTGGTTATGGTGTGGTTATGGTGTGATATGGTACGGTTATGGTGTGGTTATGGTGTGGTTATGGTGTGGTTATGGTATGGTTATGGTATGGTTATGGTGTGGTTATGGTGGGGTTATGGCGTGGTTATGGTACAGTATGGTTATGGTGTGGTTATGGTATGGTTATGGTATGGTGTGGTTATGGTGGGGTTATGGTGTGGTTATGGTACGGTTATGGTGTGGTTATGGTGTGGTTACAGTGTGGTTATGGTGTGATATGGTGTGGTTATGGTGTGATATGGTATACAACATGTGTATGGCTAGAGCAGCTCCTCTCACCTGCCCCTCTGTATCAGACTGGTCCTGAGGTCCTGGATGCTGTCCAGAAGGAAGCGCAGACGGAAGGGGCCGGTACGGGGCAGGTTGTAGTTCGCTGTTCCTAGGTAATGACCAGGGTCGAAACAGTACAGGGGAACGATGTGTTCAGCATTCCTCTGGGCCCAGTGAAACACCTGGATAACACAGGGGTTACCATAGAGTAGAGGGAGAAATGTAGAGGAGTGTGAGTGGGCTGGCAAGAGAACATATACAGTGCCTTGCAAAAGTATTCAGCCCCCTTGGCGTTTTTCCTATTTTGTTGCATTACAACCTGTAATTTAAATGGATTTTTATTTGGATTTCATGTAATGGACACAAAATAGTCCAAATTGGTGAAGTGAAATGAAAAAAATTACTTGTTAAAAAAAAATCTAGAAATTAATCACAAAGTGGTGTGTGCATATGTATTCACCCCCTTTGCTATGATGCCCCTAAATAAGATCTGGTGCAACCAATTACCTTCAGAAGTCACATAATTAGTTAAATAAAGTACACCTGTGTGCAATCTAAGTGTCACATGATCGGTCACATGATCTCAGTATATACAGTGGGGAGAACAAGTATTTGGCACTGCCGATTTTGCAATTTTCCTACTTACAAAGCATGTAGAGGTCTGGATTTTTATCATAGGTACACGTCAACTGTGAGAGACGGAATCTAAAACAAAAATACAGAAAATCACATTGTATGATTTTTAAGTAATTAATTTGCATTTTATCGCATGACATAAGTATTTGATCACCTACCAACGAGTAAGAATTCCAGCTCTCACAGACCTGTTAGTTTTTCTTTAAGAAGCCCTCCTGTTCTCCACTCATTACCTGTATTAACTGCACCTGTTTGAACTCGTTACCTGTATAAAAGACACCTGTCCACACACTCAATCAAACAGACTCCAACCTCTCCACAATGGCCAAGACCAGAGAGCTGTGTAAGGACATCAGGGATACTAATTGTAGACCTGCACAAGGCTGGGATGGGCTACAGGACAATAGGCAAGCAGCTTGGTGAGAAGGCAACAACTGTTGGCACAATTATTAGAAAATGGAAGAAGTTCAAGATGACGGTCAATCACCCTCGGTCTGGGGCTCCAGGCAAGATCTCATCTCGTGGGGCATCAATGATCATGAGGAAGGTGAGGATCAGCCCAGAACTACACGGCAGGCCTGGTCAGGACCTGAAGAGAGCTGGGACCACAGTCTCAAAGAAAACCCCAGTAACACACTACGCCGTCATGGATTAAAATCCTGCAGCGCACGCAAGGTCCCCCATGCTCAAGCCAGCGCATGGAAGAGCCCGTGCTGAAGTTTGCCATGACCTCTGAATGATCCAGAGGGGGAATGGGAGAAGGTCATGTTGTCTGATGAGTCAAAAATATAGCTTTTTGGTCTAAACTCCACTCGCCTGCCTTGGAGGAAGAAGAAGGATGAGTACAACCCCAAGAACACCATCCCAACCGCGAAGTATGGAGGTGGAAACATCATTCTTTGGGGATGCTTTTCTGCAAAGGGGACAGGAACTAATGGGGCACCGTAATTGAGGGGAGGATGGATGGGGCCATGTATCGCGAGATCTTGGCCAACAACCTCCTTCCCTCAGTAAGAGCATTGAAGATGGGTCGTGGCTGGGTCTTCCAGCATGACAACGACCCGAAACACACAGCCAGGGCAACTAAGGAGTGGCTCCGTAAGAAGCATCTCAAGGTCCTGGAGTGGCCTAGCCAGTCTCCAGACCTGAACCCAATAGAAAATCTTTGGAGGGAGCTGAAAGTCCGTATTGCCCAGCGACAGCCCCGAAACCTGAAGGATCTGGAGAAGGTCTGTATGGAGGAGTGGGCCAAAATCCCTGCTGCAGTGTGTGCAAACCTGGTCAAGACCTACAGGAAACGTATGATCTCTGTAATTAAACAAAGGTTTCTGTACCAAATATTAAGTTCTGCTTTTCTGATGTATTAAATACTTATGTCATGCAATAAAATGCAAATGAATTACTTAAAAATCATTCAATGTGATTTTCTGGATTTTTTTTAGATTCCGTCTCTCACAGTTGAAGTGTACCTATGATAAAAATTACAGACCTCTACATGCTTTGTAAGTAGGAAAACCTGCAAAATCGGCAGTGTATCAAATACTTGTTCTCCCCACTGTATATGGTATTGGAGTAAGGGCCTGAGGTCACACACTTAATATGTTGTGAAATCTGTTATGAATGTATTGTAATGTTTTTAAAATGTATAACTGCCTTAATTTTGCTAGACCCCAGGAAGAGTAGCTGCTACCTTGGCAGGAACTAATGGGGATCCATAATAAACCCCAGGAAGAGTAGCTGCTGCCTTGGCAGGAACTAATGGGGATCCATAATAAACCCCAGGAAGAGTAGCTGCTGCCTGGGCAGGAACTAATGGGGATCCATAATAAACCCCAGGAAGAGTAGCCATAATAAATACAAATACCTTTCAGCAGGACAATAACTTAAAACACAAGACCAAATCTACACTGGAGTTGCTTACCAAGAAGACAGTGAATGTTGAGTGGCCAAGTTAGTTTTGACTTAAATCTGCTTGAGAATATATGGCAAGACCTGAAAATGTCTGTCTAGCAATGATCAACAACCAATACTTATCTAATCAAGATATATTTGTGTTTTATTTTTCATGAATGTTTTACAAATATTCTAATTTTTCTTCCGCTTTCACATTAGAGTATTTTGTGTAGATCGTTTACAAAAAAATTACAATTAAATCCATTTTAATCCCACTTTGTAACAACAAAATGTGGAAAGATTCAAGGGGTGTGAATATTTTCTGAAGGCACTGTAACCTACATACTACTCAATGAGGAGGACATGAACGGCAACAACACTGAGGAATAGTGCCCTTCACTCCCGCTTGACAAGCAGCGGCCACGGCGTGGGAAGTAGCTACCTAGAATAGTGCCCTTCACTCCCGCATGACATGCAGCGGCCACGGCGTGGGAAGTAGCTACCTAGAATAGTGCCCTTCACTCCCGCTTGACAAGCAGCGGCCACGGCGTGGGAAGTAGCTACCTAGAATAGTGCCCTTCACTCCCGCTTGACAAGCAGCGGCAACGGCGTGGGAAGTAGCTACCTAGAATAGTACCCTTCACTCCCGCTTGACAAGCAGCGGCCACGGCGTGGGAAGTAGCTACCTAGAATAGTGCCCTTCACTCCCGCTTGACAAGCAGCGGCCACGGCGTGGGAAGTAGCTACCTAGAATAGTGCCCTTCACTCCCGCTTGACAAGCAGCGGCCACGGCGTGGGAAGTAGCTACCTAGAATAGTGCCCTTCACTCCCGCTTGACAAGCAGCGGCAACGGCGTGGGAAGTAGCTACCTAGAATAGTGCCCTTCACTCCCGCTTGACAAGCAGCGGCCACGGCGTGGGAAGTAGCTACCTAGAATAGTGCCCTTCACTCCCGCTTGACAAGCAGCGGCAACGGCGTGGGAAGTAGCTACCTAGAATAGTACCCTTCACTCCCGCTTGACAAGCAGCGGCCACGGCGTGGGAAGTAGCTACCTAGAATAGTGCCCTTCACTCCCGCTTGACAAGCAGCGGCAACGGCGTGGGAAGTAGCTACCTAGAATAGTGCCCTTCACTCCCGCTTGACAAGCAGCAGCCACGGTGTGGGAAGTAGCTACCTAGAATAGTGCCCTTCACTCCCGCTTGACAAGCAGCGGCCACGGCGTGGGGAAGTAGCTACCTAGAATAGTGCCCTTCACTCCCGCTTGACATGCAGCGGCAACGGCGTGGGAAGTAGCTACCTAGAATAGTGCCCTTCACTCCCGCTTGACATGCAGCGGCAACGGCGTGGGAAGTAGCTACCTAGAATAGTGCCCTTCACTCCCGCTTGACAAGCAGCGGCCACGGCGTGGGAAGTAGCTACCTAGAATAGTGCCCTTCACTCCCGCTTGACATGCAGCGGCAACGGCGTGGGAAGTAGCTACCTAGAATAGTGCCCTTCACTCCCGCTTGACAAGCAGCGGCCATGGCGTGGGAAGTAGCTACCTAGAATAGTGCCCTTCACTCCCGCTTGACAAGCAGCGGCAACGGCGTGGGAAGTAGCTACCTAGAATAGTGCCCTTCACTCCCGCTTGACAAGCAGCGGCAACGGCGTGGGAAGTAGCTACCTAGAATAGTGCCCTTCACTCCCGCTTGACAAGCAACGGCAACGGCGTGGGAAGTAGCTACCTAGAATAGTGCCCTTCACTCCCGCTTGACAAGCAGCGGCAACGGCGTGGGAAGTAGCTACCTAGAATAGTGCCCTTCACTCCCGCTTGACAAGCAGCGGCCACGGCGTGGGAAGTAGCTACCTAGAATAGTGCCCTTCACTCCCGCTTGACAAGCAGCGGCAACGGCGTGGGAAGTAGCTACCTAGAATAGTGCCCTTCACTCTCGCTTGACATGCAGCGGCACCGGCGTGGGAAGTAGCTACCTAGAATAGTGCCCTTCACTCCCGCTTGACATGCAGCGGCAACGGCGTGGGAAGTAGCTACCTAGAATAGTGCCCTTCACTCCCGCTTGACAAGCAGCGGCAACGGCGTGGGAAGTAGCTACCTAGAATAGTGCCCTTCACTCCCGCTTGACATGCAGCGGCCACGGCGTGGGAAGTAGCTACCTAGTAGTCAATATCAGGGTGACAGTCACAGCACACACATACAACGCATGAAGCCCATCATCAATACTTTTAATCAAAAATAAACAATAGGAATTTTTGTAACTGAAAATGTATAATTATAGGGTTCCGGTCTAGAAGCATGGTTTCGACTGCTCCTAAAGTTTTGTAATAATAATAAGCCATTTAGCAGACGCTTTTATCCAAAGTGTGTGCATACATTTTTACGTATGGGTGGTCCCGGGGATCGAACCCACTACCCTGGCGTTACAAGCGCCATGCTCTACCAATTTTGCTTTGGTACTGTAGTTTAACTGACACCCGGCCCAGAAAGACAATTTCCATACACGGCCACAGAGAAGTCAGATTTGAAAATTCCTAATAAGACACTTTAGTCATCACTTTTGTGCACAAAACATCCATTGAATTATTTGAATAATTGTCGCTGAGGCCAATTTTTTTCCCATCACTCACAGCCGAAGATATGAACATTTTAATGTCATCACTGTTTTTGGATGACGTGATGATATCATCACTGTTTTTGGATGACCTGATGATGTCATCACTGTTTTTGGATGACCTGATGATGTCATCGCTGCTCCTGCTGCTCCCAAGATGTTCCAGTTTTCAGGGAAAATTGAAATGGTCCGTGCTATCCGGGATCCTTGGGACGTCTCTACCCCCCATTGAAGGGGAAATGGTCCGTGCTATCCGGGATCCTTGGGACGTCTCTACCCCCCATTGAAGGGGAAATGGTCCGTGCTATCCGGGATCCTTGGGACGTCTCTATCCCCCATTGAAGGGGAAATGGTCCGTGCTATCCGGGATCCTTGGGACGTCTCTACCCCCCATTGAAGGGGAAATGGTCCGTGCTATCCGGGATCCTTGGGACGTCTCTACCCCCCATTGAAGTTTACATTTTAAATTGTTACCGTAAGGGTTAAGGTTAGGTAAGGGTTAGGCTAAGGGTTAAGGTTAGGGTTTAGGGTATATATCCCAGATAGCACTGACGAAAAGGAAAGACGGCCTGTGACAGGACTTCCGCTTTTGGACTTTACACCTAAGACAGTATACTACGAACATAGGCTAAAACAATAGAAATCCCTGATCGCACTTGTAGGCGGTCTCATTGCGACATCATCGGATCTAACCGTTCGTGCCGAACTGCTCCTCAAATCAAAGGCAATCGCTTGGATATAAAGTTGGTTTTGAGGAAAATGAAAACGTGTCAGTTTGTCACTTTCATGAGGTTGGAGTAATACCATGTTCAACTACTTTAGCTTGAATCTAGATTGTGCCTTTAGATTTCAAGAAAATTAACAACAACTAAGGAATAGGTTCGGGAGGCAGGTAGCTTAGTGGTTAAGAGCGTTGTGCCAGTAACCGAAAGGTCGCTGGTTCTAATCCCCAAGCGGACTAGGTGAAAAATCTGCTGATGTGCCCTTGAGCAAGGCACTTAACCCTAATTGCTCCTGTAAGTCGCTCTGGATAAGAGCGTCTGCTAAATGACTTAAATGTAAGGAAGAATTTTTCACTTCTCAAACCCTGGCCTGTTTTGTTTGGCAAGCGTTCTCGGAAGACTCGTGTTGTTAGGCCTCTGGGTTTAGAAAATCTGTGGCCAAACTCCATCATAATATAATATGCCATTTAACAGACGCTTTTATCCAAAGTGACTTACAGTCATGTGTGCATACATTTTTACATATGGGTGGTCCCGGGGATCGAACCCACTACCCTGGCGTTACAAGCGCCGTGCTCTACCAATTGAGCTCCTCCACCTTTACTGAATTGGTTGAAGAGTGCAGAAGAGAACCTCCCCGAGAGCAAAGCATTTTTCTTCTTCCAAGACCAGTGTGTAGGGGATCTAGTTTCAGGCGTTTATTTTACGCCTGCTATGTTTGGTTAGGCCGGAGTAAGCAGTTTGGGGGCCGGAGTAAGCAGTTTGGGGGCCGGAGTAGGCAGTTTGGGGGCCGGAGTAAGCAGTTTGGGGGCCGGAGTAAGCAGTTTGGGGGGCCGGAGTAAGCAGTTTGGGGGGCCGGAGTAAGCAGTTTGGGGGCCGGAGTAGGCAGTTTGGGGGCCGGAGTAGGCAGTTTGGGGGCCGGAGTAGGCAGTTTGGGGGCCGGAGTAGGCAGTTTGGGTAGCAAGGCGACTATTTCTAGCCCAAGTTTCACCCCGAGCATGACAATTCGTCTGCGCCCGCGAAATCGTGTAGTGTATGCCCGGCATTACGTTTGTTTGCGGACCGCCATTATGCCACACAATAATATTTTTGACGTTTTTTCTTTGTTTATTGGTGTCGGATGAGAATAAATAAAATGATCAGAGAATGCACGATAAAACCAAAGACACTTTACATTAGTGAAGATAAAGTGCAACATTGTATCACGTGGAACATGGCGAAGTCAGTGCTACACATTTTGGAATAATTTTGTTCCAAGACTACTAGACACATTTCTCATCCAATGTAGAATCATCTTACCTCATTGTCGTGAAGACGCAAGTCATTTCTCAGCAAACATATGACTGTCCGTGAGGTAGACATATTCTACAGCTAAACACGTTTGCGATAGTAGATTAGTTGATGCACTTCTCTCCGGACGTGGTTATGTAGCCGCTTGCAAACACAGCTGGGCTGACTTGTGTGAAGCTAGCCACAATAACGATTAGCCACAATAGCGGAATGTGTAGTGTGGCTTCAAAATAAAAGTTGCCCATTCAAACTGACCCAACCGAATACAAATAGTGGAATAATGCCATATTTGCACTACAGTTGTGGTCAAAAGTTTAGAGAATGACACAAATACTAATTTTCACAAAGTCCTCAGTTTTGATTATGGCAATTTGCATATACTCCAGAATGTAATGAAGAGTGATCAGATGAATTGCAATTAATTGCAAAGTCCCTCTTTGTCATGAAAATGAACTTAATCCCCAAAAAACAGTTCCACTGCATTTCAGCCCTACCACAAAAGGACCAGCTGCCATCATGTCAGTGATTCTTTCGTTAACACAGGTGAGAGTGTTGACGAGGACAAGGCTGGAGATCACTATGTCATGCTGATTGAGTTAGAAGAACAGACTGGAAGCTTTAAAAGGAGGGTGGTGCTTGAAATCATTGTTCTTCCTCTGTTAACCATGGTTACCTGCAAGGAAACACGTGCCGTCATCATTGCTTTGCACAAAAGGGCTTCACAGGCAAGGATATTGCTGCTAGTAAGATTGCACCTAAATCAACCATTTATCGGATCATCAAGAACTTCAAGGAGAGAGGTTCAATTGTTGTGAAGAATCAAATCAAATCAAATCAAATCAAATTTTATTGGTCACATGCGCCGAATACAACAGGTGCAGACATTACAGTGAAATGCTTACTTACAGCCTTAACCAACAGTGCATTTATTTTAAACAAAAAAAGTAAGAATAAAAACAACAACAAAAAGTGTTGAGAAAAAAAGAGCAGAAGTAAAATAAAGTGACAGTAGGGAGGCTATATATACAGTAAAATAAAGTGACAGTAGGGAGGCTATATATACAGGGGGGTACCGTTGCATAGTCAATGTGCGGGGGCACCGGCTAGTTGAGGTAGTTGAGGTAATATGTACATGTGGGTAGAGTTAAAGTGACTATGCATAAATACTTAACAGAGTAGCAGCAGCGTAAAAAAGGATGGGGTGGGGGGGCAGTGCAAATATTCCGGGTAGCCATGATTAGCTGTTCAGGAGTCTTATGGCTTGGGGGTAGAAGCTGTTGAGAAGTCTTTTGGACCTAGACTTGGCACTCCGGTACCGCTTGCCGTGCGGTAGCAGAGAGAACAGTCTATGACTAGGGTGGCTTGAGTCTTTGACAATTTTGAGGGCCTTCCTCTGACACCGCCTGGTATAGAGGTCCTGGATGGCAGGGAGCTTTGCCCCAGTGATGTACTGGGCCGTACGCACTACCCTCTGTAGTGCCTTGCGGTCAGAGGCCAAGCAGTTGCCATACCAGGCGGTGATGCAACCAGTCAGGATGCTCTCGATGGTGCAGCTGTAGAATTTTTTGAGGATCTGAGGACCCATGCCAAATCTTTTTAGTCTCCTGAGGGGGAATAGGCTTTGTCGTGCCCTCTTCACGACTGTCTTGGTGTGTTTGGACCATGATAGTTCGTTGGTGATGTGGACACCAAGGAACTTGAAGCTCTCAACCTGTTCCACTACAGCCCCGTCGATGAGAAATGGGGGCGTGCTCAGTCCTCTTTTTTTTTCCTGTAGTCCACAATCATCTCCTTTGTCTTGGTCACGTTGAGGGAGAGGTTGTTGTCCTGGCACCACACGGCCAGATCTCTGACCTCCTCCCTATAGGCTGTCTCATCGTTGTCGGTGATCAGGCCTACCACTGTTGTGTCGTCGGCAAACTTAATGATGGTGTTGGAGTCGTGCCTGGCCATGCAGTCATGGGTGAACAGAGAGTACAGGAGGGGACTGAGCACGCACCCCTGAGGGGCCCCCGTGTTGAGGATCAGTGTGGCAGATGTGTTGTTACCTACCCTTACCACCTGGGGGCGGCCCGTCAGGAAGTCCAGGATCCAGTTGCAGAGGGAGGTGTTTAGTCCCAGGATCCTTAGCTTAGTGATGAGCTTAGAGGGCACTATGGTGTTGAATGCTGAGCTGTAGTCAATGAATAGCATTCTCACGTAGGTGTTCCTCTTGAAGAAGGCGTCAGGGCGCCCAAGAAAGTCCAAGAAAGTCCAGCAAGAGCCAGGACCGTCTCCTAAAGTTGATTCAGCTGCGGGATCGGGGCACCACCAGTGCAGAGCTTGCTCAGGAATGGCAGCAGGCAGGTGAGTGCATCTGCACGCACAGTGAGGCGAAGACTTTTGGAGGATGGCTTGGTGTCAAGAAGGGCAGCAAAGAAGCCACTTCTCTCCAGGAAAAACATCAGGGACAGACTGATATTCTGCAAAAGGTACAGGGATTGGACAGCTGAGGACTGGGTAAAGTCATTCTCTCTGATGAATCCCCTTTCCGATTGTTTGGGGCATCCGGAAAAACACCTTGTCCGGAGAAGACAAGGTGAGCGCTACCATCAGTCCTGTGTCATGCCAACAGTAAAGCATCCTGAGACCATTCATGTGTGGGGTTGCTTCTCAGCAAGGGAGTGGGCTCACTCACAATTTTTTGCCTAAGAACACAGCCATGAATAAAGAATGGTACCAACACATCCTCCGAGAGCAACTTCTCCTGACCATCCAAGAACAGTTTGGTGACGACCAATGCCTTTTCCAGCATGATGGAGCACCTTGCCATAAGGCAAAAGTGATAACTAAGTGGCTTGGGGAACAGAACATCTAAATGTTGGGTCCATGGCCAGGAAACTCCCCAGACCTTAATCCCATTGAGAACTTGTGGTCGATCCTCAAGAGGCGGGTGGACAAACAAAAACCCACAAATTCTGACAAACTCCAAGCATTGATTATGCAAGAATGGGCTGCCATCAGTCAGGATGTGGCCCAGAAGTTAATTGACAGCATGCCAGGGCGGATTGCAGAGGTCTTGAAAAAGAAGGGTCAACACTGCAAATATCGACTCTTTGCATAAATGTAATGTAATTGTCAATAAAAGCCTTTGACACTTATGGAATGCTTGTAATTATACTTCAGTATACCATAGTAACATCTGACAAAAATATCTCCTAACACTGAAGCAGCTAAACAAGTTTGGAATGTTATTATATAACTTTAAAATAAATCAATTTGACAAACAGTACAAATAGTTCAAATCCTACTGGATGTATTAGACTGCAGAATTGAATTGGGGGCATGTATACTCTATCGTGTGTGTTGGACATCCATATTGGACTGTACAGTCTTACCTGAGGAGTGGGCACCATGAAACGGAGTATCAGCCCACTCAGTGACACCCACAGAACACAATTCAAAAGAGTTTACACAGATATTAGCGTCACAGCTCTTATGTAAACTCTGCATAGTTGTGTTCTGTGGGTGTCACTGAGCGGGCTGATACTCCGTTTCATGGTGCCCACTCCTCAGGTAAGGCTGTACAGTCCAATATGGATGTCCAACACACACAACAGACTGACTGGGGAGGTGATTTGCCACAGTCAAAGTTCTGCAATAATAACGACGCTAACATTTGTGTAGACTCTTTGTGGCCAGCGTTCCACAGGGATGCTGGCCCATTCCACAGGGATGCTGGCCCATTCCACAGGGATGCTGGCCCATTCCACAGGGATGCTGGCCCATTCCACAGGGATGCTGGCCCATGCTGGCCCATGTTGACTCCAATGCTTCCCACAGTTGTGTCAAGTTGGCTGGATGTCCTTTGGGTGGTGGACCATTCTTGATACACACGGGAAACTGTTGAGCGTGAAAAACCCAGCAGCGTTGCAGTTCTTGACACACTCAAACTAGTGCACCTGGCACCTACTACCATACCCCGTTCAAAGGCACTTCAATCTTTTTGTCTTTCCCTCTGAATGGCACACAGACACAATCCATGTCTCAATTGTCTCAAGGCTTATTGAAGTGGATTTAACAAGTGACATCAATAAGGGATCAGAGCTTTCAGCTGGATTCACCTGGTCAATCTAAGTCATAGATATAGCAGGTGTTCTTAATGTTTTGTCCACTCAGTGTGTATGGTCTAATACATTCACAGTGAGATTGAACATTTAATTAATACTTTTTTTTACAGTTTATTATCAAATGTCTTCATTATTGTATAACAACATTCCAACTTTGTTTATCATTATCTAGTCCAAATATGGCATCATTCCACTCGTTGGATCAGTTTGGATCAGTTTCAATGGGAGACCTTTATCTTGAAGGCGAACTGCAACTTCCACTATTGTGGCTAATCCTTATTGTGGCTGGCTCCACGCGCTGGCTGCTTCACGTTTTATAACACACAGGCTGAAGTTAAACTGTTACAAAACTGATGCTTTTGTAACACTGTAATTAACTAACACACTTTTAGGTAATTGTTCGCTAATAATGTAGGCCTAGTAGATTTTAATTAGATTTTTTAATGTATTTTCTAATTATACAAAAAAAACATATCAGAATTTTGAAAAGTGAGGTTTCTGTAGGAGCCAAAAAGAAAATGGCTTATATTTAATACTAATATACAACAGGTAAGAAAGATCGACATGGTCTTAGACATTTGATTTATTATCTACATGAAAAATGTACCAAAGATCAACAGGATGTGTTGAGGCTTTGTCATCAAGGCTATAGGAGGATTCCATTCTAAACAAGCCCCAATCAAAAGCCCAGTCAGTCATTACCAACCTCTGACTGCATACATGCAGTACCCACATACTGCCCCACTGTCTGGATCAGTACAACCTCTATAGCATGGGCCCCACTGTCTGGATCAGTACAACCTCTATAGCATGGGCCCCACTGTCTGGATCAGTACAACCTCTATAGCATGGGCCCCACTGTCTGGATCAGTACAACCTCTATAGCATGGGCCCCACTGTCTGGATCAGTACAACCTCTATAGCATGGGCCCCACTGTCTGGATCAGTACAACCTCTATAGCATGGGCATCTAACAGGTATCATTAAATGGTCTGGCTGGCCAACCTCTATAGCATGGGCATCTAACAGGTATCATTAAATGGTCTGGCTGTCCAACCTCTATAGCATGGGCATCTAACAGGTATCATTAAATGGTCTGGCTGGCCAACCTCTATAGCATGGGCATCTAACAGGTATCATTAAATGTCATTTCATATAAAAGTGCAATACGAAATGTACTGTATATTGGGTAGTTGACGTGACTTTTTTTGTCCATGATGGCAAACACAAATATGATTTAACTTAAATTGGCTAAAATTGTGATACAAAACTAAAAGCTTTGTTTTTTTTTACTTGGATAAAGAAGTAAATTCATGCAGTGTATCATTTGTTTTCTTGCAATTTTGAACCAAACGTGACCATTTTCCAATGGTCTGACTGTCCAATGGTCTGACTGTCCAATGGTCTGACTGTCCAATGGTCTGACTGTCCAATGGTCTGACTGTCCAATGGTCTGACTGTCCAATGGTCTGACTGTCCAATGGTCTGACTGTCCAATGGTCTGACTGTCCAATGGTCTGACTGTCCAATGGTCTGACTGTCCAATGGTCTGACTGTATGGTCTGACTGTCCAATGGTCTGACTGTCCAATGGTCTGACTGTTGGTCCTGACTGTCCAATGGTATGACTGTCCAATGGTCTGACTGTCCCATGGTCTGACTGTCCAATGTCTGACTGTCCAAATGGTTGACTGTCCCATGGTCTGACTTCCCATGGTCTGACTGTCCAATGGTCTGACTGTCCAATGTCTGACTGTCCAATGGTCTGACTGTCCCATGGTCTGACTGTCCAATGGTCTGACTGTCCAATGGTCTGACTGTCCATGGTCTGACTGTCCCATGGTCTGACTGTCCAATGGTCTGACTGTCCAATGGTCTGACTGTCCCATGGTCTGACTGTCCCATGGTCTGACTGTCCAATGGTCTGACTGTCCAATGGTCTGACTGTCCCATGGTCTGACTGTCCCATGGTCTGACTGTCCAATGGTCTGACTGTCCAATGGTCTGACTGTCCAATGGTCTGACTGTCCAATGGTCTGACTGTCCCATGGTCTGACTGTCCCATGGTCTGACTGTCCAATGGTCTGACTGTCCAATGGTCTGACTGTCCAATGGTCTGACCCTGGTAATGTTGTGGAACTTTGAACATAAGTAAATTAATGAAAAATGTAATTAAATTCCCTTCACCTACTTTTGTAGTTATTATACAGAAATGTATTTCAAGAAACAATAGTCCCCAAGTCTATTCAGGATATTACCAAATAGTTCTGATTGATTACATTTTTGTCCCTAAAAGCACAATTCTGTGATTAATCATCGATCCAGCATTTGGGCACCATTGGCTGGGGAGGGTTCTCTTGGGGAGGGTTCTCTTGGGGAGGATTCTCTTGGAATGAGAAGTACAGCAAACATGGCTTGATCTCATGACCTTAACACACTGGAAGCTTTATAGAAATATTTATGAAACGTTGCACTTCTCTGCCATTGCCATAAAAGGGGTCAGTTTCTTAGTCCTTTGGCCTTTTGAATGTAGGTTCATGCTCTACAACATTCGGAGAGTACGACCCTGCCTTACACAGGAAGCGGCACAGGTCCTAATCCAGGCACTTGTCATCTCCCGTCTGGATTACTGCAACTCGCTGTTGGCTGGGCTCCCTGCCTCTGCCATTAAACCCCTACAACTCATCCAGAATGCAGCAGCCCGTCTGGTGTTCAACCTTCCCAAGTTCTCTCACGTCACCCCGCTCCTCCGCACACTCCACTGGCTTCCAGTTGAAGCTCGCATCTGCTACAAGACCATGGTGCTTGCCTACGGAGCTGTGAGGGGAACGGCACCTCCGTACCTTCAGGCTCTGATCAGTCCCTACACCCAAACGAGGGCATTGCGTTCATCCACCTCTGGCCTGCTGGCCCCCCTACCTCTGCAGAAGCACAGTTCCTGCTCAGCCCAGTCAAAACTGTTCGCTGCTCTGGCACCCCAATGGTGGAACAAGCTCCCTCACGACGCCAGGACAGCGGAGTCGCTCACCACCTTCCGGAGACACTTGAAACCCTACCTCTTTAAGGAATACCTGGGATAGGATAAAGTAATCCTTCTACCCCCCCTTACCCCACCCCCCAAAAAAAATATAAAAAAAATAAACATATTGTAAAGTGGTTATCCCACTGGCTATAAGGTGAATGCACCAATTTGTAAGTCGTTCTGGATAAGAGCGTCTGCTAAATGACGTAAATGTAAATGTAAATGTTTATACTGAGTGTACAAAACATTAAGAACACCTGCTCTTTCCATGACAGACTGACCAGGTGAATCCAGGTGAAAGCTATGATCCCTTATTGATGTTACTTGTTAAATCCACCTCAATCAGTGTAGATGAAGGGGAGGAGACAGGTTAAAGAAGGATGTTTAAGCCTTGAGACAATTGAGACATGGATTGTGTACGTGTGACATTCAGAGGGTGAATGGGCAAGACAAAATATTGAAGTGCCTTTGAACGGGGGTATGGTAGTAGGTGCCAGGTGCACCGGTTTGTCTCAAGAACTGCAACACTGCTGGGGTTTTCACGCTCAACAGTTTCCTGTGTGTATCAAGAATGGTCCACCACCCAAAGGACATCCAGAATGGTCCACCACCCAAAGGACATCCAGAATGGTCCACCACCCAAAGGACATCCAGAATGGTCCACCACCCAAAGGACATCCAGAATGGTCCACCACCCCAAAGGACATCCAGAATGGTCCACCACCCAAAGGACATCCAGAATGGTCCACCACCCAAAGGACATCCAGAATGGTCCACCACCCAAAGAACACCCAGAATGGTCCACCACCCAAAGGACATCCAGAATGGTCCACCACCCAAAGGACATCCAGAATGGTCCACCACCCAAAGAACATCCAGAATGGTCCACCACCGAAAGGACATCCAGAATGGTCCACCACCCAAAGGACATCCAGTCAACTTGACACAACAGTAAGAAAGACTATTGAGAGTAAATATGAGCTCATCGTAGGAGAGCTGTAGCTCCGCCCACAGGTGCTGTGCGATCTCTGAGGAGAAGGAAGAAACTAGAGAAAGTACACAAGGTAAGTGATAAGTTACAGTCATCGCCTGTGATTCCCTTTAGTTAGCATTCTTTGCTTTAGCCAAGGCCAGTCCTTCAGAAATGTGAGTTCATATTTCTGACTCTTCATGTGGACTCCTCTTTGTTATGCTAATTGAAGTGTTTACCGCGAGCTAGCAACTGTCAGCTTGTTAACCCTGTTTCTGTCATCTCATTTCAGACATTTAGCTGTGTATTGTAAATGTCCACCAGTGTCTAGTCTTATATGCGCTGTGGTTGTATGGATGTCTACTGTATAGATTATGGGGGTATTTTGATAGCAATGAGCCTTGTGGATGTAGCTATATACATTCAAGTTCATACAGTTGTGTGAGGATGATGGTGCTGCTGTGTAGTTGCACTCCACTGATCATTCATTAGAAGTCACAGTCATGTTGTTAGGTTGTATTTTCCTGTGCAGCAGATGAGCTATGAATAATATGGCTTTTTCTGTAAGTCTTCACAAGGTTTTCACACACTGTTGCTGGTATTTTGGCCCATTCCTCCATGCAGATCTCCTCTAGAGCAGTGATGTTTTGGGGCTGTTGCTGGGCAACACAGACTTTCAACTCCCTCCAAAGATTTTCTATGGGGTTGAGATCTGGAGACTGGCTAGGCCACTCCAGGACCTTGAAATGCTTCTTACGAAGCCACTCCTTCGTTGCCCGGGCGGTGTGTTTGGGATCATTGTCATGCTGAAAGACCCAGCCACGTTTCATCTTTAATGCCCTTGCTGATGGAGGAGGTTTTCACTCAAAATCTCACGATACATGGCCCCATTCATTCTTTCCTTTACACGGATCAGTCGTCCTGGTCCCTTTGCAGAAAAACAGCCCCAAAGCATGATGTTTCCACCCCATGCTTCACAGTAGGTATGGTGTTCTTTGGATGCAACTCAGCATTCTTTGTCCTCCAAACACAACGAGTTGAGTTTTTACCAAAAAGTTCTATTTTGGTTTCATCTGACCATATGACATTCTCCCAATCCTCTTCTGGATCATCCAAATGCACTCTAGCAAACTTCAGACGGGCCTGGACATGTACTGGCTTAAGCAGGGGGACACGTCTGGCACTGCAGGATTTGAGTCCCTGGCGGCGTAGTGTGTTACTGATGGTAGGCTTTGTTACTTTGGTCCCAGCTCTCTGCAGGTCATTCACTAGGTCCCCCCGTGTGGTTCTGGGATTTTTGCTCACCGTTCTTGTGATCATTTTGACCCCACGGGGTGAGATCTTGCGTGGAGCCCCAGATCGAGGGAGAGTTGACGTGTACCTATGATGAAAATTACAGGCCTCTCTCATCTTTTTAAGTGGGAGAACTTGCACAATTGGTGGCTGACTAAATACTTTTTTTCCCCACTGTAACTTATAACCAGAGAATGTCCCAAAACCTTGGAGCATGTCCAAGAGATAGGGTATAGACTCCACAGGGTTAGAGAGAGGGTATAGACTCCACAGGGTTAGAGAGAGGGTATAGACTCCACGGGGTTAGAGAGAGGGTATAGACTCCACGGGGTTAGAGAGAGGGAATAGACTCCACAGGGTTAGAGAGGGTATAGACTCCACAGGGTTAGAGAGAGGGTATAGACTCCACAGGATTAGAGAGAGGGTATAGACTCCACAGGATTAGAGAGAGGGTATAGACTCCACGGGGTTAGAGAGAGGGTATAGACTCCACGGGGTTAGAGAGGGTATAGACTCCACAGGGTTAGAGAGAGGGTATAGACTCCACGGGGTTAGAGAGAGGGTATAGACTCCACGGGGTTAGAGAGAGGGTATAGACTCCACAGGGTTAGAGAGAGGGTATAGACTCCACGGGGTTAGAGAGAGGGTATAGACTCCACAGGTTTAGAGAGAGGGTATAGACTCCACAGGGTTAGAGAGAGGGTATAGACTCCACGGGGTTAGAGAGAGGGTATAGACTCCACGGGGTTAGAGAGGGTATAGACTCCACAGGGTTAGAGAGAGGGTATAGACTCCACGGGGTTAGAGAGAGGGTATAGACTCCACGGGGTTAGAGAGAGGGTATAGACTCCACAGGGTTAGAGAGAGGGTATAGACTCCACGGGGTTAGAGAGAGGGTATAGACTCCACAGGTTTAGAGAGAGGGTATAGACTCCACAGGGTTAGAGAGAGGGTATAGACTCCACGGGGTTAGAGAGAGGGTATAGCCTCCACAGGGTTAGAGAGAGGGTATAGACTCCACGGGGTTAGAGAGAGGGTATAGACTCCACGGGGTTAGAGAGAGGGTATAGACTCCACAGGGTTTAGAGAGAGGGTATAGACTCCCACGGGGTTAGAGAGAGGGTATAGACTTTACGGGGTTAGAGAGAGGGTATAGACTCCACGGGGTTAGAGAGAGGGTATAGACTCCACGGGGTTAGAGAGAGGGTATAGACTCCACAGGGTTAGAGAGAGGGTATAGACTCCACAGGGTTAGAGAGAGGGTATAGACTCCACAGGGTTAGAGAGAGGGTATAGAATCCACAGGGTTAGAGAGAGGGTATAGACTCCACAGGGTTAGAGAGCAGGTATAGACTCCACAGGGTTAGAGAGAGGGTATAGACTCCACAGGGTTAGAGAGAGGGCATAGACTCCACAGGGTTAGAGAGAGGGCATAGACTCCACAGGGTTAGAGAGAGGGTATAGACTCCACAGGGTTAGAGAGCGGGTATAGACTCCACAGGGTTAGAGAGAGGGTATAGACTCCACGGGGTTAGAGAGAGGGTATAGACTCCACGGGGTTAGAGAGAGGGTATAGACTCCACGGGGTTAGAGAGAGGGTATAGACTCCACGGGGTTAGAGAGAGGGTATAGACTCCACAGGGTTAGAGAGAGGGTATAGACTCCACAGGGATAGAGAGAGGGTATAGACTCCACGGGGTTAGAGAGAGGGAATAGACTCCACAGGGTTAGAGAGGGTATAGACTCCACAGGGTTAGAGAGAGGGTATAGACTCCACAGGATTAGAGAGAGGGTATAGACTCCACGGGGTTAGAGAGAGGGTATAGACTCCACGGGGTTAGAGAGAGAGTATAGACTCCACAGGGTTAGAGAGAGGGTATAGAATCCACAGGGTTAGAGAGAGGGTATAGAATCCACAGGGTTAGAGAGAGGGTATAGACTCCACAGGGTTAGAGAGAGGGTATAGACTCCACAGGGTTAGAGAGAGGGTATAGACTCCACAGGGTTAGAGATAGGGTATAGACTCCACAGGGTTAGAGAGAGGGTATAGACTCCACAGGGTTAGAGAGAGGGTATAGACTCCACAGGGTTAGAGAGAGGGTATAGACTCCACAGGGTTAGAGAGAGGGTATAGACTCCACAGGGTTAGAGATGTATAGAAGAAGATGGTCTGCATATCAGGACACCTTGTGAGTTATGTCTCCACTTAGTATTTCCTTCATCCTCTCCTCCGCCTGCAGGGAGATAACAAGACCGCTGCCTGGCCAACCTGTGGAGAGGGAAGTAGCTGGAGGGGATAAACAACACCCCTGCCTGGCCAACCTGTGGAGAGGGAAGTAGCTGCCTGGCCAACCTGTGGAGAGGGAAGTAGCTGGAGGGATAAACAACACCCCTGCCTGGCCCAACCTGTGGAGAGGGAAGTAGCTGGAGGGGATAAACACAACACCCTGCCTGGCCAACCTGTGGAGAGGGAAGTAGCTGGAGGGGATAAACAACACCCCTGCCTGGCCAACCTGTGGAGAGGGAAGTAGCTGCCTGGCCAACCTGTGGAGAGGGAAGTAGCTGCCTGGCCAACCTGTGGAGAGGGAAGTAGCTGGAGGGGATAAACAACACCCCTGCCTGGCCAACCTGTGGAGAGGGAAGTAGCTGGAGGGGATAAACAACACCCCTGCCTGGCCAACCTGTGGAGAGGGAAGTAGCTGCCTGGCCAACCTGTGGAGAGGGAAGTAGCTGGAGGGGATAAACAACACCCCTGCCTGGCCAACCTGTGGAGAGGGAAGTAGCTGCCTGGCCAACCTGTGGAGAGGGAAGTAGCTGGAGGGGGATAAACAACACCCCTGCCTGGCCAACCTGTGGAGAGGGAAGTAGCTGCCTGGCCAACCTGTGGAGAGGGAAGTAGCTGGAGGGGATAAACAACACCACTGCCTGGCCAACCTGTGGAGAGGGAAGTAGCTGCCTGGCCAACCTGTGGAGAGGGAAGTAGCTGCCTGGCCAACCTGTGGAGAGGGAAGTAGCTGGAGGGGATAAAACAACACCCCTGCCTGGCCAACCTGTGGAGAGGGAAGTAGCTGCCTGGCCAACCTGTGGAGAGGGAAGTAGCTGCCTGGCCAACCTGTGGAGAGGGAAGTAGCTGGAGGGGATAAACAACACCGCTGCCTGGCCAACCTGTGGGAGAGGGAAGTAGCTGGAGGGGATAAACAACACCCCCTGCCTGGCCAACCTGTGGAGAGGGAAGTAGCTGCCTGGCCAACCTGTGGAGAGGGAAGTAGCTGGAGGGGATAAACAACACCCCTGCCTGGCCAACCTGTGGAGAGGGAAGTAGCTGGAGGGGATAAACAACACCACTGCCTGGCCAACCTGTGGAGAGGGAAGTAGCTGGAGGGGATAAACAACACCCCTGCCTGGCCAACCTGTGGAGAGGGAAGTAGCTGGAGGGGATAAACAACACCCCTGCCTGGCCAACCTGTGGAGAGGGAAGTAGCTGCCTGGCCAACCTGTGGAGAGGGAAGTAGCTGCCTGGCCAACCTGTGGAGAGGGAAGTAGCTGCCTGGCCAACCTGTGGAGAGGGAAGTAGCTGCCTGGCCAACCTGTGGAGAGGGAAGTAGCTGCCTGGCCAACCTGTGGAGAGGGAAGTAGCTGGAGGGGATAAACAACACCCCTACCTGGCCAACCTGTGGAGAGGGAAGTAGCTGGAGGGGATAAACAACACCCCTGCCTGGCCAACCTGTGGAGAGGGAAGTAGCTGGAGGGGATAAACAACACCCCTGCCTGGCCAACCTGTGGAGAGGGAAGTAGCTGGAGGGGATAAACAACACCCCTGCCTGGCCAACCTGTGGAGAGGGAAGTAGCTGCCTGGCCAACCTGTGGAGAGGGAAGTAGCTGGAGGGGATAAACAACACCCCTGCCTGGCCAACCTGTGGAGAGGGAAGTAGCTGGAGGGGATAAACAACACCACTGCATGGCCAACCTGTGGAGAGGGAAGTAGCTGCCTGGCCAACCTGTGGAGAGGGAAGTAGCTGGAGGGGATAAAACAACACCCCTGCCTGGCCAACCTGTGGAGAGGGAAGTAGCTGGAGGGGATAAACAACACCCCTGCCTGGCCAACCTGTGGAGAGGGAAGTAGCTGGAGGGGATAAACAACACCACTGCCTGGCCAACCTGTGGAGAGGGAAGTAGCTGGAGGGGATAAACAAACACCCCTGCCTGGCCAACCTGTGGAGAGGGAAGTAGCTGGAGGGGATAAACAACACCCCTGCCTGGCCAACCTGTGGAGAGGGAAGTAGCTGCCTGGCCAACCTGTGGAGAGGGAAGTAGCTGGAGGGGATAAACAACACCCCTGCCTGGCCAACCTGTGGAGAGGGAAGTAGCTGCCTGGCCAACCTGTGGAGAGGGAAGTAGCTGCCTGGCCAACCTGTGGAGAGGGAAGTAGCTGCCTGGCCAACCTGTGGAGAGGGAAGTAGCTGGAGGGGATAAACAACACCACTGCCTGGCCAACCTGTGGAGAGGGAAGTAGCTGCCTGGCCAACCTGTGGAGAGGGAAGTAGCTGCCTGGCCAACCTGTGGAGAGGGAAGTAGCTGCCTGGCCAACCTGTGGAGAGGGAAGTAGCTGGAGGGGATAAACAACACCACTGCCTGGCCAACCTGTGGAGAGGGAAGTAGCTGGAGGGGATAAACAACACCCCTGCCTGGCCAACCTGTGGAGAGGGAAGTAGCTGCCTGGCCAACCTGTGGAGAGGGAAGTAGCTGCCTGGCCAACCTGTGGAGAGGGGAAGTAGCTGGAGGGGATAAACAACACCACTGCCTGGCCAACCTGTGGAGAGGGAAGTAGCTGGAGGGAATAAACAACACCCCTGCCTGGCCAACCTGTGGAGAGGGAAGTAGCTGCCTGGCCAACCTGTGGAGAGGGAAGTAGCTGCCTGGCCAACCTGTGGAGAGGGAAGTAGCTGGAGGGGATAAACAACACCACTGCCTGGCCAACCTGTGGAGAGGGAAGTAGCTGGAGGGGATAAATAAACAACACCCCTGCCTGGCCAACCTGTGGAGAGGGAAGTAGCTGGAGGGATAAACAACACCACTGCCTGGCCAACCTGTGGAGAGGGAAGTAGCTGGAGGGGATAAACAACACCCCTGCCTGGCCAACCTGTGGAGAGGGAAGTAGCTGCCTGGCCAACCTGTGGAGAGGGAAGTAGCTGCCTGGCCAACCTGTGGAGAGGGAAGTAGCTGGAGGGGATAAACAACACCCCTGCCTGGCCAACCTGTGGAGAGGGAAGTAGCTGGAGGGGATAAACAACACCCCTGCCTGGCCAACCTGTGGAGAGGGAAGTAGCTGGAGGGGATAAACAACACCACTGCCTGGCCAACCTGTGGAGAGGGAAGTAGCTGCCTGGCCAACCTGTGGAGAGGGAAGTAGCTGGAGGGGATAAACAACACCCCTGCCTGGCCAACCTGTGGAGAGGGAAGTAGCTGCCTGGCAAACCTGTGGAGAGGGAAGTAGCTGCCTGGCCAACCTGTGGAGAGGGAAGTAGCTGGAGGGGATAAACAACACCGCTGCCTGGCCAACCTGTGGAGAGGGAAGTAGCTGCCTGGCCAACCTGTGGAGAGGGAAGTAGCTGCCTGGCCAACCTGTGGAGAGGGAAGTAGCTGCCTGGCCAACCTGTGGAGAGGGAAGTAGCTGGAGGGGATAAACAACACCGCTGCCTGGCCAACCTGTGGAGAGGGAAGTAGCTGCCTGGCCAACCTGTGGAGAGGGAAGTAGCTGGAGGGGATAAACAACACCGCTGCCTGGCCAACCTGTGGAGAGGGAAGTAGCTGGAGGGGATAAACAACACCCCTGCCTGGCCAACCTGTGGAGAGGGAAGTAGCTGCCTGGCCAACCTGTGGAGAGGGAAGTAGCTGCCTGGCCAACCTGTGGAGAGGGAAGTAGCTGGAGGGGATAAACAACACCGCTGCCTGGCCAACCTGTGGAGAGGGAAGTAGCTGCCTGGCCAACCTGTGGAGAGGGAAGTAGCTGGAGGGGATAAACAACACCCCTGCCTGGCCAACCTGTGGAGAGGGAAGTAGCTGGAGGGGATAAACAACACCCCTGCCTGGCCAACCTGTGGAGAGGGAAGTAAATGCCTGGCCAACCTGTGGAGAGGGAAGTAGCTGGAGGGGATAAACAACACCCCTGCCTGGCCAACCTGTGGAGAGGGAAGTAGCTGCCTGGCCAACCTGTGGAGAGGGAAGTAGCTGGAGGGGATAAACAACACCCTGCCTGGCCAACCTGTGGAGAGGGAATTAGCTGCCTGGCCAACCTGTGGAGAGGGAAGTAGCTGGAGGGGATAAACAACACCCCTGCCTGGCCAACCTGTGGAGAGGGAAGTAGCTGCCTGGCCAACCTGTGGAGAGGGAAGTAGCTGGAGGGGATAAACAACACCCCTGCCTGGCCAACCTGTGGAGAGGGAAGTAGCTGCCTGGCCAACCTGTGGAGAGGGAAGTAGCTGGATGTGAGGGGGGATAAACAACACCCCTGCCTGGCCAACCTGTGGAGAGGGAAAAGTAGCTGGAGGGGATAAACAACACCCCTGCCTGGCCAACCTGTGGAGAGGGAAGTAGCTGGAGGGGATAAACAACACCACTGCCTGGCCAACCTGTGGAGAGGGAAGTAGCTGCCTGGCCAACCTGTGGAGAGGGAAGTAGCTGCCTGGCCAACCTGTGGAGAGGGAAGTAGCTGGAGGGGGATAAAACAACACCCCTGCCTGGCCAACCTGTGGAGAGGGAAGTAGCTGGAGGGGATAAACAACACCCCTGCCTGGCCAACCTGTGGAGAGGGAAGTAGCTGGAGGGGATAAACAACACCCCTGCCTGGCCAACCTGTGGAGAGGGAAGTAGCTGCCTGGCCAACCTGTGGAGAGGGAAGTAGCTGCCTGGCCAACCTGTGGAGAGGGAAGTAGCTGGAGGGGATAAACAACACCCCTGCCTGGCCAACCTGTGGAGAGGGAAGTAGCTGCCTGGCCAACCTGTGGAGAGGGAAGTAGCTGCCTGGCCAACCTGTGGAGAGGGAAGTAGCTGCCTGGCCAAACCTGTGGAGAGGGAAGTAGCTGCCTGGCCAACCTGTGGAGAGGGAAGTAGCTGCCTGGCCAACCTGTGGAGAGGGAAGTAGCTGCCTGGCCAACCTGTGGAGAGGGAAGTAGCTGGAGGGGATAAACAACACCGCTGCCTGGCCAACCTGTGGAGAGGGAAGTAGCTGCCTGGCCAACCTGTGGAAAGGGAAGTAGCTGCCTGGCCAACCTGTGGAGAGGGAAGTAGCTGCCTGGCCAACCTGTGGCTAGAGGTAACTTTTTGGTGCGAACAGAAGCCACTGGAGACGAGTACAAAATCTTGAAAGGAATGACAGGTCAAACCCAAATCGCTCTACTACTGTAAATAGATATTCCCAGATACCCCGGTGGAAAGGTTTCTCTGCATCCAGAGAGATGACGACCTCTGACCTCTGACCTCTGGCTGTGGAGTTGAGTGGGTAGAATAAAGAATAAAGAACGTGGTCCTCTGTAGCTCAGCTGGTAGAGCACGGTGCTTGTAACGCCAAGGTAGTGGGTTCGATCCCCGGGACCACCCATACACAAAAATGTATGCACGCGTGACTGTAAGTCGCTTTGGATAAAAGCGTCTGCTAAATGGCATATTATTATTTATTATATTATTTTATTATATATATTAAATAGCCTGCGCATATTATAGAAAGATTGCCTACCTGAGATAAATCCGGTTTGGTCAGAGTTAATTATATTAGGCATCACTGTCTCTAAACGGCGCTAGAGGACCTTCGCAGCACAAGAAGGTTATAGGGCGTTATGAGCCACAGTCTAAAGGATTCTTGTCCTTTTTAAGCAAAACCTAAATAGTCGCCTGGGTAAGTCTCTGGGTAAGTGTCTGGGTAAGTGTCTGGGTAAGTGTCTGGGTAAGTGTCTGGGTAAGTGTCTGGGTAAGTCTCTGGGTAAGTCTCTGGGTAAGTGTCTGGGTAAGTCTCTGGGTAAGTGTCTGGGTAAGTCTCTGGGTAAGTCTCTGGGTAAGTGTCTGACTAGAAAGGATTTCCTTGTACATTGAGCTGAGGATAGAGAAGCCATCAGGCCCAGGAGCTTTACCGCTCTGCCCGAGTAGCTTCCTCATCACTTATTGAGGCATCCATGTTAGTTTGTTCATCTGAGTTGAGACCGGGGATGTCCAGATGTCTAGAAATGCATTTTTTATTGTATTTATTCCACCTTTATTTAACCAGGTAAGCCAGTTGAGAACAAGTTCTCATTTACAACTGGGACCTGGCCAAGATAAAGCAAAGCAGTGCGATAAAAACAACAACACAGAGTTACATATGGGGTAAAACAAAACATAAAGTCAAAAAATAAAAAAAACAGAAAATATATATACAGTGTGTGCAAATGCATGCATACGAGATGTGTCAGGAAGAGCCTCTGAAGAGGAAAGAGCAGAGTAGAATTGCTTAAATTGATTGTTGCTTTCTTTGGGATCGGTAGAAGTTACATCAGCTGCAACACAGATTTCAGATATGGTGCTGCTAACAGCGGCTTGTCCAAGCTGGTGAGAGAACAACTTGCCAGATTTCTCTCCTTGTTCATGAAATGTCTGCCTCGATTTAAACAGAAGCTGCTCCGTTTGTTTAGAGGAAAGCTTGTCAAATTCCGATTGGTGTAGCAATCTCTCTTTGTAGAGTTCAGGAGTCGCAGAAGAGGCATATCTGTTGTCCACATCTAGAACGAGTTGAGATAGCTCCGATAAGCGTTTAGTGCGGTGTTTGTCATACGCTGTGTATGAAATAATTAGATATGCTTTTAACAACACCCACACAGTAGAATGAGACACGTCAGGGGTGCAGTTGATCTGTAAAAAGACATCGGTGTGAGGTGATATGTATTTTGTAAAGGCACTACAGGATAGCGGGTCAAGTCGCCACGCGCGTTATGACAGTACTGTCCGGAAAGCGGATATCTAGCTGGACAGGGCTATGCGGTGATATTGGCTATTAGTTACAAAAGGAAGAATTCTATTGTCCAGCAGGAAAAAGTCAATCCTAGAGTATGAACGGTGGACTGGAGAAAAAAAGGAGTATATTTTAGCCGTGGGATTGGTCCTCCTCCATGGATCAGACAAATTATAGGATTCTAGAAATGAGTTGATTACTGCGCCTGATTTGGGCTTCGGTCTGGATCTGTCTAGACTTAGATGTAATACACTATTGAAATCTCCGCCCAATATCAAATGATGAGCGTTCAGGTCGGGAAGTGTTGCAATGAGGTCAGAGGAAAATGTAGCGTCATCCAAATTAGGACCATAGAGGTTAGCCAGAACAACCTGTGTTTCCCCATCACTATAACATATCTGCCATTAGTATCTGAAATGACTTTGGAGGAGGCAAACCAGTGCCTTTTCTGATAAGGACGGCTGCCCCTCTGGCCTTCGACCCATCCTCTCTTTAGTTTATCATGGCCGCTGGACCGGAGATGGGTCTCTTGGAGAAAAACAAGCAGTTGGACGCAGCTTCATCATGGTCAGAACACAGATAATATTGTTATTTAGATGGGAATTGCTTTTACAAGAACATGTTCAGAGTATGTAACATCTAGCACTCTGAATCAGGTGATTCAATCCCTGGTCCTGGCACTCTGAATCAGGTGATTCAATCCCTGGTCCTGGCACTCTGAATCAGGTGATTCAATCCCTGGTCCTGGCACTCTGAATCAGGTGATTCAATCCCTGGTCCTGTCACTCTGAATCAGGTGATTCAATCCCTGGTCCTGTCACTCTGAATCAGGTGATTCAATCCCTGGTCCTGTCACTCTGAATCAGGTGATTCCATCCCTGGTCCTGTCACTCTGAATCAGGTGATTCCATCCCTGGTCCTGGCACTCTGAATCAGGTGATTCCATCCCTGGTCCTGTCACTCTGAATCAGGTGATTCCATCCCTGGTCCTGGCACTCTGAATCAGGTGATTCAAGCCCTGGTCCTGTCACACCTGTCCTGTCACTCTGAATCAGGTGATTCCATCCCTGGTCCTGTCACTCTGAATCAGGTGATTCAATCCCTGGTCCTGTCACTCTCCTGTCACTCTGAATCAGGTGATTCAATCCCTGGTCCTGGCACTCTGAATCAGGTGATTCCATCCCTGGTCCTGTCACTCTGAATCAGGTGATTCCATCCCTGGTCCTGGCACTCTGAATCAGGTGATTCAATCCCTGGTCCTGGCACTCTGAATCAGGTGATTCAATCCCTGGTCCTGTCACTCTGAATCAGGTGATTCAATCCCTGGTCCTGTCACTCTGAATCAGGTGATTCAATCCCTGGTCCTGTCACTCTGAATCAGGTGATTCAATCCCTGGTCCTGTCACTCTGAATCAGGTGATTCCATCCCTGGTCCTGGCACTCTGAATCAGGTGATTCCATCCCTGGTCCTGTCACTCTGAATCAGGTGATTCCATCCCTGGTCCTGTCACTCTGAATCAGGTGATTCCATCCCTGGTCCTGGCACTCTGAATCAGGTGATTCAATCCCTGGTCCTGTCACTCTGAATCAGGTGATTCCAATCCCTGGTCCTGTCACACTCTGAATCAGGTGATTCCATCCCTGGTCCTGTCACTCTGAATCAGGTGATTCCATCCCTGGTCCTGGCACTCTGAATCAGGTGATTCAATCCCTGGTCCTGTCACTCTGAATCAGGTGATTCATCCCTGGTCCAGTCACTCTGAATCAGGTGATTCAATCCCTGGTCCTGGCACTCTGAATCAGGTGATTCAATCCCTGGTCCTGGCACTCTGAATCAGGTGATTCAATCCCTGGTCCTGTCACTCTGAATCAGGTGATTCAATCCCTGGTCCTGGCACTCTGAATCAGGTGATTCAATCCCTGGTCCTGGCACTCTGAATCAGGTGATTCAATCCCTGGTCCTGTCACTCTGAATCAGGTGATTCCATCCCTGGTCCTGGCACTCTGAATCAGGTGATTCAATCCCTGGTCCTGTCACTCTGAATCAGGTGATTCCATCCCTGGTCCTGGCACTCTGAATCAGGTGATTCCATCCCTGGTCCTGTCACTCTGAATCAGGTGATTCAATCCCTGGTCCTGTCACTCTGAATCAGGTGATTCCCATCCCTGGTCCTGGCACTCTGAATCAGGTGATTCAATCCCTGGTCCTGGCACTCTGAATCAGGTGATTCAATCCCTGGTCCTGTCACTCTGAATCAGGTGATTCAATCCCTGGTCCTGTCACTCTGAATCAGGTGATTCCATCCCTGGTCCTGGCACTCTCAATCAGGTGATTCCATCCCTGGTCCTGTCACTCTGAATCAGGTGATTCCATCCCTGGTCCTGTCACTCTGAATCAGGTGATTCAAGCCCTGGTCCTGTCACTCTGAATCAGGTGATTCCATCCCTGGTCCTGTCACTCTGAATCAGGTGATTCCATCCCTGGTCCTGGCACTCTGAATCAGGTGATTCAATCCCTGGTCCTGGCACTCTGAATCAGGTGATTCAATCCCTGGTCCTGTCACTCTGAATCAGGTGATTCCATCCCTGGTCCTGTCACTCTGAATCAGGTGATTCAATCCCTGGTCCTGTCACTCTGAATCAGGTGATTCCATCCCTGGTCCTGTCACTCTGAATCAGGTGATTCCATCCCTGGTCCTGGCACTCTGAATCAGGTGATTCCATCCCTGGTCCTGTCACTCTGAATCAGGTGATTCCATCCCTGGTCCTGTCACTCTGAATCAGGTGATTCCATCCCTGGTCCTGGCACTCTGAATCAGGTGATTCAAGCCCTGGTCCTGGCACTCTGAATCAGGTGATTCCATCCCTGGTCCTGTCACTCTGAATCAGGTGATTCCATCCCTGGTCCTGGCACTCTGAATCAGGTGATTCAATCCCTGGTCCTGGCACTCTGAATCAGGTGATTCAATCCCTGGTCCTGTCACTCTGAATCAGGTGATTCCATCCCTGGTCCAGTCACTCTGAATCAGGTGATTCAATCCCTGGTCCTGGCACTCTGAATCAGGTGATTCAATCCCTGGTCCTGGCACTCTGAATCAGGTGATTCAATCCCTGGTCCTGTCACTCTGAATCAGGTGATTCAATCCCTGGTCCTGTCACTCTGAATCAGGTGATTCCATCCCTGGTCCTGTCACTCTGAATCAGGTGATTCCATCCCTGGTCCTGGCACTCTGAATCAGGTGATTCAATCCCTGGTCCTGGCACTCTGAATCAGGTGATTCAATCCCTGGTCCTGTCACTCTGAATCAGGTGATTCATCCCTGGTCCAGTCACTCTGAATCAGGTGATTCAATCCCTGGTCCTGGCACTCTGAATCAGGTGATTCAATCCCTGGTCCTGGCACTCTGAATCAGGTGATTCAATCCCTGGTCCTGTCACTCTGAATCAGGTGATTCAATCCCTGGTCCTGGCACTCTGAATCAGGTGATTCAATCCCTGGTCCTGTCACTCTGAATCAGGTGATTCAATCCCTGGTCCTGTCACTCTGAATCAGGTGATTCATCCCTGGTCCTGTCACTCTGAATCAGGTGATTCAATCCCTGGTCCTGTCACTCTGAATCAGGTGATTCAATCCCTGGTCCTGTCACTCTGAATCAGGTGATTCAATCCCTGGTCCTGGCACTCTGAATCAGGTGATTCAATCCCTGGTCCTGTCACTCTGAATCAGGTGATTCAATCCCTGGTCCTGTCACTCTGAATCAGGTGATTCAATCCCTGGTCCTGTCACTCTGAATCAGGTGATTCAATCCCTGGTCCTGTCACTCTGAATCAGGTGATTCAATCCCTGGTCCTGTCACTCTGAATCAGGTGATTCAATCCCTGGTCCTGTCACTCTGAATCAGGTGATTCAATCCCTGGTCCTGTCACTCTGAATCAGGTGATTCCATCCCTGGTCCTGTCACTCTGAATCAGGTGATTCCATCCCTGGTCCTGTCACTCTGAATCAGGTGATTCCATCCCTGGTCCTGTCACTCTGAATCAGGTGATTCAATCCCTGGTCCTGTCACTCTGATCATCATCCCTGGTCCTGTGATCAGGTGATTCAATCCCTGGTCCTGTCACTCTGAATCAGGTGATTCAATCCCTGGTCCTGTCACTCTGAATCAGGTGATTCAATCCCTGGTCCTGTCACTCTGAATCAGGTGATTCAAGGTCCTGTCACTCTCAATCAGGTGAATCCCTGGTCCTGTCACTCTGAATCAGGTGATTCAATCCCTGGTCCTGTCACTCTGAATCAGGTGATTCAATCCCTGGTCCTGTCACTCTGAATCAGGTGATTCAATCCCTGGTCCTGTCACTCTGAATCAGGTGATTCCATCCCTGGTCCTGTCACTCTGAATCAGGTGATTCAATCCCTGGTCCTGTCACTCTGAAATCAGTGATTCAATCCCTGGTCCTGTCACTCTGAATCAGGTGATTCAATCCCTGGTCCTGTCACTCTGAATCAGGTGATTCAATCCCTGGTCCTGTCACTCTGAATCAGGTGATTCAATCCTGTCCTGTCACTCTGAATCAGGTGATTCAATCCCCAGACTCTGAATCAGGTGATTCAATCCCTGGTCCTGTCACTCTGAATCAGGTGATTCAATCCTTGGTCCTCTCACACCTGTCCTCTGAATCAGGCCAGATTAGCTCTTCAAGATCGTTCAAAACAGGGCTGCCAGATTAGCTCTTCATTGCTCTATCAAAACAGGGCTGCCAGATTAGCTCTTCATTGCTCTATCATAACAGGGCTGCCAGATTAGCTCTTCATTGCTCTATCAAAACAGGGCTGCCAGATTAGCTCTTCATTGCTCTATCATAACAGGGCTGCCAGATTAGCTCTTCATTGCTCTATCATAACAGGGCTGCCAGATTAGCTCTTCATTGTTCTATCAAAACAGGGCTGCCAGATTAGCTCTTCATTGCTCTATCATAACAGGGCTGCCAGATTAGCTCTTCATTGCTCTATCATAACAGGGCTGCCAGATTAGCTCTTCATTGCTCTATCATAACAGGGCTGCCAGATTAGCTCTTCATTGCTCTATCATAACAGGGCTGCCAGATTAGCTCTTCATTGTTCTATCAAAACAGGGCTGCCAGATTAGCTCTTCATTGCTCTATCATAACAGGGCTGCCAGATTAGCTCTTCATTGCTCTATCATAACAGGGCTGCCAGATTAGCTCTTCATTGCTCTATCATAACAGGGCTGCCAGATTAGCTCTTCATTGCTCTATCATAACAGGGCTGCCAGATTAGCTCTTCATTGCTCTATCTTAACAGGGCTGCCAGATTAGCTCTTCATTGCTCTATCATAACAGGGCTGCCAGATTAGCTCTTCATTGCTCTATCATAACAGGGCTGCCAGATTAGCTCTTCATTGCTCTATCATAACAGGGCTGCCAGATTAGCTCTTCATTGCTCTATCATAACAGGGCTGCCAGATTAGCTCTTCATTGCTCTATCATAACAGGGCTGCCAGATTAGCTCTTCATTGCTCTATCATAACAGGGCTGCCAGATTAGCTCTTCATTGCTCTATCATAACAGGGCTGCCAGATTAGCTCTTCATTGCTCTATCATAACAGGGCTGCCAGATTAGCTCTTCATTGCTCTATCATAACAGGGCTGCCAGATTAGCTCTTCATTGCTCTATCATAACAGGGCTGCCAGATTAGCTCTTCATTGCTCTATCATAACAGGGCTGCCAGATTAGCTCTTCATTGCTCTATCTGTATGAATATTATCCAAATGCATCAGAATCTCTCATGGCTTCACGCTGAAAACAAATTACTATCCAGTTTTCTGATTTTCTTTAGGAATGTTATATTTTTAAAAAAACCACAGTATTTTTCAGACCAGTTAGTACATACTAACAACATGCATAACCACCAAACCATACAGGTAAATTCAGGGCATCTAAGACAACCCAAGCCAAGGACAAATCGCCTTAAATCTACAGTTTTATATAGAGCCATAGCTGAATGGAACTCTTTACCAATCCATATTTCTCAGGCAAAAAGTAAATCCACCTTCAAGAAAAAACTAAAATACCATCTAATGTGATAGACCATGTGACAGGAAACAGAAAGCATCAACTGAATGTTAAATGTGTTACCTGTCAGGTATTTTAATTGTCTGTATTGTCTACTTGTTAAATGTTTGTAAAGTCTTAATTTGTAATTGTTTGTAATGTCTTATTAATTGGTGTTGGACCCCAGGAAGATTAGCTAACGTTACGGCGTTAGCCAATGGGGATCCTAATAAAAATAAACCTTGTTGAAGGCCGACCTTTTCTTCATGACTGCCGCCATGTAGTCTGGGTAAATGTGAATCTTCAGGCCGCCGTGGGTGATGGGAGCCGGTCGTGATGCCTTACGGAGGACATCCTCTTTCTTCTGAAAGGAATTTGACTACGATGGGGCTGGGCGGCTCCCCATTCTTCGGTGCGGACTGTAAGCTTCTGTGCGCACGGTCAAGGGTGGGTGGCGTAATCGAGGCCTAGGATTTCCTGGAGCAGTTTAGCTATGAACAGGGTAGGCAGCAATCCACCTACGGTCTCGAGTCCCTCTCTTACGCCGTTCCCCCAGTGCTGTCTGTTCTCGAGGTCCTCGACCTTGGAAGTAAGTTTGACGACACCTGATGATAGCCGGGTGACTTGCTCTTGTCACCACCACCACCACTTTGTCGGAGGAAGTATTTGCGCCGCCCTCCAGGTTACTCAGACGGGCTTCCTGTTTCGCCAAGTCTTCTTTAACGGAGTGTCTTTGTGTTGACCTCGGTGGTGAGAGTGGCTATTTGTGTGGATAGGTAGATAGATAGGTCAGTGGATATGGACTCCACCTTAGCCAGCACAGTCTGTTCAGACTTAGTGATAGCCGCCATTACCTTGGCTAGGTCAGGGGGGGTCGGGGGGGTCAGGGGGGGTCAGGGGGGTCAGGGGGGTCGGGAGGGTCAGGGGGGTCAGAGTCCGGTGAGCGCGAGGATTTAGTAGAGGCTCTTTTGTGACTCATGGCCGTTGTTGTTTCGACATTTTACAATGAAAGGGCGAAAAAACTAAAACAGGAGAAATAACAAAATTAGTGAATTGGGTTTGATTCCTAATAAAATGTAACAAAATTAATGCGGTAGGGGAGGTGTTGGTGAAATATTAATAGTAAATTGTTCGGACAGGAGCACCGAGAAAACGCGTCTTCACATGTTGCTGCTCATCAGCGCCCCCCACTTCAAATCCTTTAAGGAGGATCCATTGGTGATGTTCAGAAGCATTTTTACAGTGCTCAGAAACTTCTGAAAGTGTAATTAATTCTGTTTTAACAGTAAAATGTGACTGACTGCCTGTTGTATATCGTCCATCGATGTGACAAAATGTCCTACGGGGTGACGCCAATAAATGAAAGGGAAAAAAGGGTTTTGTCTTGGACAAAATGTATACATCATCATTAAGCCTGAGGCATTATATTGCCGTGTGGCGTACCGCAGGTTAGCCACCAGGGGGAGACTCGTCAAGGCCTGGTGACAGACGCAGTCTACATCACACGACGGTGGCTCCCTCTGCTGGACGTGCCAGGTCTCGACGGGCTCTCTGGCCAGGACTAATTGGGGCTGATTGAGGTGGGTGAGTAATCAAGGGGATGATTGCTCACCAGCTGGACGAGTCCCATGAAGCTGCCAGAAGGGCAGCACACGGGGGTGGAGACTGGGGATGAGAGGTTACTCTGGTATAGTCGTGCTCAGTACCAGAGATAATGGAGGGAGCTTGGTTTTGTGCCCAGAAGACGGTATCCCGGAGGAGGTCTCCTGGAGGAGACCAATTATTTTCTCTTTGTTTATTATTTAAATAAACACCCTTGAAACCGAGCTAATACAATTCTGTCCTTGCCTGATCTGTGTCTCTCAATAAGACAGTATCTGGCGGCAGGTAGCTTAGTGGTTAAGAGCGTTGTGCCAGTAACCGAAAGGTTGCTGGTTCTCACACCCGTCGCTATGGGCGGGCCATAGGGGGCCGGGCCCGCCCCCAAAAATGCTTGTGCCCCCCCCCCCCACTTGAGGGAATGTATTATTAAATATACGTACTGTAGGCTAATAATAATTGTGCCGTGCCCTCCCATGCATTTCATATGCCCCCCTTAAGACTGAGGTCTGGCGACGGGTCTGCTGGTTCTAATCCCCGAGCTGACTAGGTGAAAAACCTGTCGATGTGCCCTTGAGCAAGGCACTTAACCCTAATTGCTCATGTAAGTCGCTCTGGATAAGAGCGTCTGCTAAATTACTAAAATGTAAATGTAAAAATGTATCTAGACTCTGGCATCATTCACCACCCGTTTAACTGTGTTCCACCATCAAGTCACATGTATTGTTCTGAATTAAAAGCTTAGTGATGACAAGGCAGTGGCATGGTGAATACTGCATATCATGACTTAGTTTAGTGCCACGGTTATAAAGGAGATCATGACCATAGAAATAAAATGTCTTCTGTCTTTCCATGGCCATGACATAGTGCCACGGTTATAAAGGAGAGGGCTATAGTCTGTCATGGAGCTTCTCTCCTCTTCAGTTCCAGCACTTTAGATTTGTTCCGTCTCTGTTTAAGTCACAGTACCAGTCAAAGGTTTGGACACACCTACTCATTCAAGGCTTTTTCTTTATTTTTACTATTTTCTGCATTGTAGAATAATAGTGAAGACATCAAAACTATGAAATAACACATATGGAATCATGTAGTAACCAAAAAAGTGTTAAACAAATCAAAATATATTTTATATTTGAGATTCTTCAAATAGCCACCCTTTGCCTTGATGACAGCTTTGCACACTCTTGGCATTCTCTCAACCAGCTTCATGAGGTAGTCACCTGGAATGCATTTCAATTAACAGGTGTGCCTTGTTTAAAATTAATTTCTGGAATTTCTTTCCTTCTTGATGCGTTTGAGCCAATCAGTTGTGTTGTGACAAGGTGTGTGTGTGGGGTGGGGGGGGGGGGGGGGGGGGGGGGGGGGGGGGGGGGTATACAGAAGATAGCCCTATTTGGTAAAAGACCAAGTCCATATTATGGCAAGAACAGCTCAAATAAGCAAAGAGAAATGACAATCCATCACTACTTTAAGACATGAAGGTCAGTCAAGAACTTTGAAAGGTTCTTCAAGTGCAGTCGCAAAAAACATCAAGCTATGATGAAACTGGCTCTCGTGAGGACCGCCACAGGAATGGAAGACCCAGAGTTACCTCTGCTGCAGAGGATAAGTTCATTAGAGTTACCAGCCTCAGAAATTGCAGCCCAAATAAATGCTTCACAGAGTTCAAGTAACAGATACATCTCAACATCAACTGTTCAGAGGAGACATGTCTTTGTGAGATGCGGTGTGGATGAACGGATGATCTCTGCATGTGTATTTCCCACCGTAAAGCATGGAGGAGGAGGTGTTATGGTGTGGGGGTGCTTTTCTGGTGACACTGTCTGTGATATATTTAGAATTCAAGGCACACTTAACCAGCATGGCTACCACAGCATTCTGCAGTGATACACCATCCCATCTGGTTTGGGCTTAGAGGGACTATGATATGTTTTTCAACAGGACAATGACCCAATACACATCCAGGCTAGTTTACCAAGAAGGAGAGTGATGGAGTGCTGCATCAGATGACCTGGCCTCCACAATCACCTGACCTCAACCCAATTGAGTCTGATGGTCCACTAGACGGTCTGATGGTTCACTAGACGGTCTGATGGTCTGATGGTCCACTAGACGGTCTGATGGTCCACTAGACGGTCTGATGGTCCACTAGACGGTCTGATGGTCCACTAGATGGTCTGATGGTCCACTAGACGTCTGATGGTCCACTGGTCCGCTAGACGGTCTGATGGTCCACTAGACGGTCTGATGGTTCACTAGACGGTCTGATGGTCCACTAGACGGTCTGATGGTCCACTAGACGGTCTGATGGTCCACTAGACGGTCTGATGGTTCACTAGACGGTCTGATGGTCTGATGGTTCACTAGACGGTCTGATGGTCCACTAGACGGTCTGATGGTTCACTAGACGGTCTGATGTCCACTAGACGGTCTGATGGTTCACTAGACGGTCTGATGGTCCACTAGACGGTCTGATGGTTCACTAGACGGTCTGATGGTCCACTAGACGGTCTGATGGTCTGATGGTCCACTAGACGGTCTGATGGTCCACTAGACGGTCTGATGGTCTGATGGTTCACTAGATGGTCTGATGGTTCACTAGACGGTCTGATGGTTCACTAGACGGTCTGATGGTCCACTAGACGGTCTGATGGTCCACTAGACGGTCTGATGGTCCCACTAGACGGTCTGATGGTCCACTAGACGGTCTGATGGTCTGATGGTTCACTAGACGGTCTGATGGTCCACTAGACGGTCTGATGGTTCCACTAGACGGTCTGATGGTCTGATGGTTCACTAGACGGTCTGATGGTCCACTAGACGGTCTGATGGTTCACTAGACGGTCTGATGGTCCACTAGACGGTCTGATGGTCCACTAGACGGTCTGATGGTTCACTAGACGGTCTGATGGTCCACTAGACGGTCTGATGGTTCACTAGACGGTCTGATGGTTCACTAGACGGTCTGATGGTCCACTAGACGGTCTGATGGTCCACTAGACGGTCTGATGGTCCACTAGACGGTCTGATGGTCCACTAGACGGTCTGATGGTCCACTAGACGGTCTGATGGTTCACTAGACGGTCTGATGGTCCACTAGACGGTCTGATGGTTCACTAGACGGTCTGATGGTTCACTAGACGGTCTGATGGTTCCACTAGACGGTCTGATGGTCCACTAGACGGTCTGATGGTCCACTAGACGGTCTGATGGTCCACTAGACGGTCTGATGGTCCACTAGACGGTCTGATGGTCCACTAGACGGTCTGATGGTCTGATGGTCCACTAGACGGTCTGATGGTCCACTAGACGGTCTGATGGTCCACTAGACGGTCTGATGGTTCACTAGATGGTCTGATGGTCCACTAGACGGTCTGATGGTCCACTAGACGGTCTGATGGTCTGATGGTCCACTAGACGGTCTGATGGTCCACTAGACGGTCTGATGGTCCACTAGACGGTCTGATGGTCCACTAGACGGTCTGATGGTCCACTAGACGGTCTGATGGTCTGATGGTCCACTAGACGGTCTGATGGTTCACTAGACGGTCTGATGGTTCACTAGACGGTCTGATGGTCCACTAGACGGTCTGATGGTCCACTAGACGGTCTGATGGTTCACTAGACGGTCTGATGGTCCACTAGACGGTCTGATGGTTCACTAGACGGTCTGATGGTTCACTAGACGGTCTGATGGTTCACTAGACGGTAGATGGTCTGATGGTCCACTAGACGGTCTGATGGTCCACTAGACGGTCTGATGGTCCACTAGACGGTCTGATGGTCCACTAGACGGTCTGATGGTTCACTAGACGGTCTGATGGTCTGATGGTTCACTAGACGGTCTGATGGTCTGATGGTTCACTAGACGGTCTGATGGTTCACTAGACGGTCTGATGGTCTGATGGTTCACTAGACGGTCTGATGGTCCACTAGACGGTCTGATGGTCTGATGGTTCACTAGACGGTCTGATGGTTCACTAGACGGTCTGATGGTCCACTAGACGGTCTGATGGTTCCACTAGACGGTCTGATGGTCCACTAGACGGTCTGATGGTCCACTAGACGGTCTGATGGTCCACTAGACGGTCTGATGGTTCACTAGACGGTCTGATGGTTCCTAGACGGTCTGATGGTCCACTAGACGGGTCTGATGGTCCACTAGACGGTCTGATGGTCCACTAGACGGTCTGATGGTCCACTAGACGGTCTGATGGTTCACTAGACGGTCTGATGGTCCACTAGACGGTCTGATGGTTCACTAGACGGTCTGATGGTCCACTAGACGGTCTGATGGTTCACTAGACGGTCTGATGGTTCACTAGACGGTCTGATGGTCTGATGGTCCACTAGATGGTCTGATGGTCCACTAGATGGTCTGATGGTTCACTAGACGGTCTGATGGTCCACTAGACGGTCTGATGGTCCACTAGACGGTCTGATGGTTCACTAGACGGTCTGATGGTTCACTAGACGGTCTGATGGTCCACTAGACGGTCTGATGGTCCACTAGACGGTCTGATGGTCCACTAGACGGTCTGATGGTCCACTAGACGGTCTGATGGTCCACTAGACGGTCTGATGGTTCACTAGACGGTCTGATGGTCCACTAGACGGTCTGATGGTCCACTAGACGGTCTGATGGTCCACTAGACGGTCTGATGGTCCACTAGACGGTCTGATGGTCCACTAGACGGTCTGATGGTCCACTAGACGGTCTGATGGTCCACTAGACGGTCTGATGTCTGATGGTCCACTAGACGGTCTGATGGTCCACTAGACGGTCTGATGGTTCACTAGACGGTCTGATGGTTCACTAGACGGTCTGATGGTCCACTAGACGGTCTGATGGTCCACTAGACGGTCTGATGGTTCACTAGACGGTCTGATGGTTCACTAGACGGTCTGATGGTTCACTAGACGGTCTGATGGTTCACTAGACGGTCTGATGGTTCACTAGACGGTCTGATGGTCTGATGGTCCACTAGACGGTCTGATGGTTCACTAGACGGTCTGATGGTCCACTAGACGGTCTGATGGTCCACTAGACGGTCTGATGGTTCACTAGACGGTCTGATGGGATGGTTCACTAGACGGTCTGATGGTCTGATGGTTCACTAGACGGTCTGATGGTCTGATGGTTCACTAGACGGTCTGATGGTCTGATGGTTCACTAGACGGTCTGATGGTTCACTAGACGGTCTGATGGTCTGATGGTTCACTAGACGGTCTGATGGTTCACTAGACGGTCTGATGGTCTGATGGTTCACTAGACGGTCTGATGGTCCACTAGACGGTCTGATGGTTCACTAGACGGTCTGATGGTCCACTAGACGGTCTGATGGTCCACTAGACGGTCTGATGGTTCACTAGACGGTCTGATGGTCCACTAGACGGTCTGATGGATGGTCCACTAGACGGTCTGATGGTTCACTAGACGGTCTGATGGTCACTAGACGGTCTGATGGTTCACTAGACGGTCTGATGGTCCACTAGACGGTCTGATGGTTCACTAGACGGTCTGATGGTTCACTAGACGGTCTGATGGTTTGATGGTTCACTAGACGGTCTGATGGTCCACTAGACGGTCTGATGGTTCACTAGACGGTCTGATGGTCCACTAGACGGTCTGATGGTCCACTAGACGGTCTGATGGTCACTCACTAGACGGTCTGATGGTTCACTAGACGGTCTGATGGTCCACTAGACGGTCTGATGGTCTGATGGTCCACTAGATGGTCTGATGGTCCACTAGACGGTCTGATGGTTCACTAGACGGTCTGATGGTCCACTAGACGGTCTGATGGTCCACTAGACGGTCTGATGACTGGTCTGATGGTCCACTAGATGGTCTGATGGTCCACTAGACGGTCTGATGGTTCACTAGACGGTCTGATGGTTCACTAGACGGTCTGATGGTCCACTAGACGGTCTGATGGTCCACTAGACGGTCTGATGGTTCACTAGACGGTCTGATGGTTCACTAGACGGTCTGATGGTTCACTAGACGGTCTGATGGTCCACTAGACGGTCTGATGGTCTGATGGTCCACTAGACGGTCTGATGGTTCACTAGACGGTCTGATGGTTCACTAGACGGTCTGATGGTTCACTAGACGGTCTGATGGTTCACTAGACGGTCTGATGGTCCACTAGACGGTCTGATGGTCCACTAGACGGTCTGATGGTCCACTAGACGGTCTGATGGTCCACTAGACGGTCTGATGGTTCACTAGACGGTCTGATGGTCCACTAGACGGTCTGATGGTTCACTAGACGGTCTGATGGTTCACTAGACGGTCTGATGATGGTTCACTAGACGGTCTGATGGTCCACTAGACGGTCTGATGGTCTGATGGTCCACTAGAACTGATGGACCACTAGACGGTCTGATGGTCCACTAGACGGTCTGATGGTCCACTAGACGGTCTGATGGTTCACTAGACGGTCTGATGGTCCACTAGACGGTCTGATGGTTCACTAGACGGTCTGATGGTTCACTAGACGGTCTGATGGTCCACTAGACGGTCTGATGGTCCACTAGACGGTCTGATGGTCCACTAGACGGTCTGATGGTTCACTAGACGGTCTGATGGTCCACTAGACGGTCTGATGGTTCACTAGACGGTCTGATGGTCCACTAGACGGTCTGATGGTTCACTAGACGGTCTGATGGTCCACTAGATGGTCTGATGGTCCACTAGACGGTCTGATGGTCCACTAGACGGTCTGATGGTCCACTAGACGGTCTGATGGTCTGATGGTTCACTAGACGGTCTGATGGTTCACTAGACGGTCTGATGGTTCACTAGACGGTCTGATGGTCCACTAGACGGTCTGATGGTCCACTAGACGGTCTGATGGTCCACTAGACGGTCTGATGGTCCACTAGACGGTCTGATGGTTCACTAGACGGTCTGATGGTCCACTAGACGGTCTGATGGTTCACTAGACGGTCTGATGGTCCACTAGACGGTCTGATGGTCCACTAGACGGTCTGATGGTCCACTAGACGGTCTGATGGTCCACTAGACGGTCTGATGGTCCACTAGACGGTCTGATGGTCCACTAGACGGTCACTGATGGTCTGATGGTCCACTAGACGGTCTGATGGTCCACTAGACGGTCTGATGGTCCACTAGACGGTCTGATGGTCCACTAGACGGTCTGATGATGGTTCACTAGACGGTCTGATGGTTCACTAGACGGTCTGATGGTCCACTAGACGGTCTGATGGTCCACTAGACGGTCTGATGGTTCACTAGACGGTCTGATGGTTCACTAGACGGTCTGATGGTCCACTAGACGGTCTGATGGTTCACTAGACGGTCTGATGGTCCACTAGACGGTCTGATGGTCCACTAGACGGTCTGATGGTCCACACTGATGGTCCACTAGACGGTCTGATGGTTCACTAGACGGTCTGATGGTCCACTAGACGGTCTGATGGTTCACTAGACGGTCTGATGGTCTGATGGTTCACTAGACGGTCTGATGGTTCACTAGACGGTCTGATGGTCTGATGGTCCACTAGACGGTCTGATGGTCCACTAGACGGTCTGATGGTCACTAGACGGTCTGATGGTCCACTAGACGGTCTGATGGTCCACTAGTCCACAGACGGTCACTAGACGGTCTGATGGTCCACTAGACGGTCTGATGGTCCACTAGACGGTCTGATGGTCCACTAGATGGTTCATGGTCCTAGACGGTCTGATGGTCCACTAGACGGTCTGATGGTTCACTAGACGGTCTGATGGTCCACTAGACGGTCTGATGGTCCACTAGACGGTCTGATGGTTCACTAGACGGTCTGATGGTCCACTAGACGGTCTGATGGTCCACTAGACGGTCTGATGGTTCACTAGACGGTCTGATGGTTCACTAGACGGTCTGATGGTCCACTAGACGGTCTGATGGTCCACTAGACGGTCTGATCTAGACGGATGGTCTGATGGTTCACTAGACGGTCTGATGGTCCACTAGACGGTCTGATGGTTCACTAGACGGTCTGATGGTCCACTAGACGGTCTGATGGTCACTAGACGGTCTGATGGTCTGATGGTCCACTAGACGGTCTGATGGTCCACTAGACGGTCTGATGGTCCACTAGACGGTCTGATGGTCTGATTGGTCCACTAGACGGTCTGATGGTCCACTAGACGGTCTGATGGGTCCACTAGACGGTCTGATGGTCCACTAGACGGTCTGATGGTCACTAGACTGATGGTCACTAGACGGTCTGATGGTCCACTAGACGGTCTGATGGTCCACTAGACGGTCTGATGGTCTGATGGTCCACTAGACGGTCTGATGGTCCACTGATGGTTCCACTAGGTTCACTAGACGGTCTGATGGTTCACTAGACGGTCTGATGGTTCACTAGACTGACGGTCTGATGGTCCACTAGACGGTCTGATGGTCCACTAGACGGTCTGACGGTCTGATGGTCCACTAGACGGTCTGATGGTTCACTAGACGGTCTGATGGTCCACTAGACGGTCTGATGGTCCACTAGACGGTCTGACGGTCTGATGGTCCACTAGACGGTCTGATGGTTCACTAGACGGTCTGATGGTCCACTAGACGGGTCTGATGGTCCACTAGACGGTCTGATGGTTCACTAGACGGTCTGATGGTCCACTAGACGGTTCTGATGTCTGATGGTCACTAGACGGTCTGATGGTTCACTAGACGGTCTGATGGTCCACTAGACGGTCTGATGTCTGATGGTCCACTAGACGGTCTGATGGTCCACTAGACGGTCTGATGGTCCACTAGACGGTCTGATGATGGTCCACTGATGGACGGTCTGATGGTCCACTAGACGGTCCACTAGACTGGTCACTAGACGGTGATGGTCACTAGACGGTCTGATGGTCTGATGGTCCACTAGACGGTCTGATGGTCCACTAGACGGTCTGATGGTCCACTAGACGGTCTGATGGTTCACTAGACGGTCTGATGGTTCACTAGACGGTCTGATGGTCCACTAGACGGTCTATGGTCCACTAGACGGTGATGGTCCACTAGACGGTCTGATGGTCCACTAGACGGTCTGATGGTCCACTAGACGGTCTGATGGTTCACTAGACGGTCTGATGGTCCACTAGACGGTCTGATGGTTCACTAGACGGTCTGATGGTCCACTAGACGGTCTGATGGTCCACTAGACGGTCTGATGGTTCACTGACGGTCTGATGGACTAGACGGTCTGATGGTCCACTAGACACTGGTTCACTAGACGGTCTGATGGTCCACTAGACGGTCTGATGGTTCACTAGACGGTCTGATGGTTCACTAGATGGTCCAGACGGTCTGATGGTCCACTAGACGGTCTGATGGTTCACTGATGGATGGTCCACTAGACGGTCTGATGGTCCACTAGACGGTCTGATGGTCCACTAGACGGTCTGATGGTCCACTAGACGGTCTGATGGTCCACTAGACGGTCTGATGGTCCACTAGACGGTCTGATGGTCCACTAGACGGTCTGATGGTCACTAGACGGTCTGATGGTCCACTAGACGGTCTGATGGTTCACTAGACGGTCTGATGGTCACTAGACGGTCTGATGGTCCACTAGACGGTCTGATGGTTCACTAGACGGACTAGGTCTGATGGTTCACTAGACGGTCTGATGGTCCACTAGAGACGGTCTGATGGACGGTCTGTCTGATGGTTCACTAGACGGTCTGATGGTCCACTAGACGGTCTGATGGTCCACTGTGATTCCACTAGACGGTCCTGATGGTCCACTAGACGGTCTGATGGTCCACTAGACGGTCTGATGGTCCACTAGACGGTCTGATGGTCCACTAGACGGTCTGATGGTTCACTAGACGGTCTGGTCATGGTCCATGGTCTAGAGACGGCTGGAGCTAGGTCTGATGGTCACTAGACTAGACTAGACGGTCTGATGGATGGTCCACTAGACGGTCTGAGGTTTCACTAGACGGTCTTCTGATGGTCCACTAGGACGGTCTGATGGTCCACTAGACGGTCTGATGGTCCACTAGACGGTCTGATGGTCCACTAGACTAGACGGTCTGGTCCACTAGACGGTCTGATGGTCCACTAGACGGTCTGATGGTTCACTAGAACGGTCTGACGGTCTAGACGGTCTGATGGTCACTAGACGGTCTGATGGTCTAGATGGTCCACTAGACGGTCTGATGGGTCACTAGACGGTCTGATGGTCCATAGACGGTCTGATGGTCCACTAGACGGTCTGATGTCCACTAGACGGTCTGATGGTCCACTAGACGGTCTGATGGTCCACTAGACGGTGATGGTCTGATGGTCACTAGACGGTCCACTAGACGGTCTGATGGTCCACTAGACGGTCTGATGGTCCACTAGACGGTCTGATGGTCCACTGATGGTCCACTAGACGGTCTGATGGTTCACTAGACGGTCTGATGGTCCACTAGACGGTCTGATGGTCCACTAGACGGTCTGATGGTCCACTAGACGGTCCATGGTTCACTAGACGGTCTGATGGTCCACTAGACGGTCTGATGGTCCACTAGATGGGTCTGATGGTCCACTAGACGGTCTGATGGTTCCACTAGACGGTCTGATGGTCCACTAGACGGTCTGATGGTCCACTAGACGGTCTGATGGTTCACTAGACGGTCTGTTCACTAGACGGTCTGATGGTTCACACTAGACGGTCTGATGGTCCACTAGACGGTCTGATGGTTCACTAGACGGTCTGATGGTTCACTAGACGGTCTGATGGTCCACTAGACGGTCTGATGACTAGACGGTCTGATGGTCCACTAGACGGTCTGATGGTCCACTAGACGGTCTGATGGTCCACTAGACGGTCTGATGGTCCACTAGACGGTCTGATGGTCCACTAGACGGTCTGATGGTCCACTAGACGGTCTGATGGTCCACTAGACGGTCTGATGGTTCACTAGACGGTCTGGTCCACTAGACGGTCTGATGGTCTGATGGTCCACTAGACGGTCTGATGGTCCACTAGACGGTCTGATGGTCCACTAGACGGTCTGATGGTCCACTAGACGGTCTGATGGTCCACTAGACGGTCTGATGGTTCACTAGACGGTCTGATGGTCCACTAGACGGTCTGATGGTTCACTAGACGGTCTGATGTCCACTAGACGGTCTGATGGTCCACTAGACGGTCTGATGGTCCACTAGACTAGACGGTCTGATGGTCCACTAGACGGTCTGATGGTCCACTAGACGGTCTGATGGTCCACTAGACGGTCTGATGGTCCACTAGACGGTCTGATGACGGTCTGATGGTCCACTAGACGGTCTGATGGTTCACTAGACGGTCTGATGGTCCACTAGACGGTCTGATGGTTCACTAGATACGTCTGATGGTCCACTAGACGGTCTGATGGTCCACTAGACGGTCTGATGGTCTGATGGTCCACTAGACGGTCTGATGGTCCACTAGACGGTCTGATGGTCCAACTAGACGGTCTGATGGTTCACTAGACGGTCTGATGGTTCCACTAGACGGTCTGATGGTCCACTAGACGGTCTGATGGTTCACTAGACGGTCTGACGGTCTAGACGGTCTGATGGTCCACTAGACGGTCTGATGGTCCACTAGACGGTCTGATGGTCACTAGACGGTCTGATGGTCCACTAGACGGTCTGATGGTCCACTCACACTAGACGGTCTGATGGTTCACTAGACGGTCTGATGGTTCACGGTGAAGGATGATGGTCCACTAGACGGTCCTGATGGTCCACTACTCTGATGGTCCACTAGACGGTCTGATGGTCCACTAGACGGTCTGATGGTTCACTAGACGGTCTGATGGTTCCACTAGACGGTCTGATGGTCCACTAGACGGTCTGATGTCCACTAGACTGATGGTCCACTAGACGGTCTGATGATGGTCCACTAGACGGTCTGATGGTTCACTAGACGGCTATTGGTTCACTGATGGTCCACTAGGACGGTCTGATGGTTCACTAGAGGATCTGATGGTCCACTAGACGGTCTGATGGTTCACTAGACGGTCTGATGATGGTCTACAGCAGTTCACTAGACGGTCTGATGGTCCCACTAGACGGTCTGATGGATAGACGGTCTGATGGTCCACTACACGGTCTGATGGTCTAGTGGGTCTTGATGGGTCACTAGACGTCTGACGGACACTAGACGGTCTGATGGTTCACTGACGGTCTAACTAGGTCTGATGGTCCACTAGACGGTCTGATGGTCCACTAGACGGTCTGATGGTCCACTAGACGGTCTGAAGGTTCACTAGACGGTCTGAGGTCCACTAGACGGACTGATGGTTCACTAGACGGTCTGATGGTTCAATAGACGGGTCTGATGGTCTGATGGTCCACTAGACGGTCTGATGGTTCACTATAGTCTATGGTCCACTAGGACACTGATGGAGGACGGTCTGAATGGTTATAGACGGTCTACAGTTCACTAGAGGTAGCCTGATGGTTCACTACGGTCTGATGGGACACTGACGGTCTGATGGTTCACTAGACGGTCTGCTAAGGATAGCTACAGCAGACAGTCTGAGGACACTGAAGACGGTCTGATGGTCCACTGGAGGAGGACGGTGAAGGAGCTACTACATGAGGAGGAGGACACTGGAGGAGCAGGACACTGAGGAGGACGGTGAAGGATAGCCTACAGCAGGACACTAGACGAGGACGGATGGTCCACTAGACGGTCTGATAGTCCACTAGACGGACGGTGAAGGATAGCCTACAGCAGGACACTAAGGAGGACGGTGAAGGATAGCGGTGAAGGACAGCGGGACACTAAAGGAGGACGGTGAAGGATAGCCTACAGCAGGACACTACAGAAGGACAGCAGGACACTAAGGAGACGGTGAAGGTAGCCTACAGACGGACACTGAAGGATAGCCTACAGCAGGACACTAAACGGTCTGAAGGGACGGTGACAGGAGGACGGTGAAGGATAGCCTACCTACAGCAGGATACACTAACTAAAGGAGGACGGTGAAGGATAGCCTACAGCAGGACACTAAAGGAGGACGGTGAAGGATAGCCTACAGCAGGACACTAAAGGAGGACGGTGAAGGATAGCCTACAGCAGGACACTAAAGGAGGACGGTGAAGGATAGCCTACAGCAGGACACTGGAGGAGGACGGTGAAGGATAGCCTACAGCAGGACACTAAAGGAGGACGGTGAAGGATAGCCTACAGCAGGACACTAAAGGAGGACGGTGAAGGATAGCCTACAGCAGGACACTAAAGGAGGACGGTGAAGGATAGCCTACAGCAGGACACTAAAGGAGGACGGTGAAGGATAGCCTACAGCAGGACACTAAAGGAGGACGGTGAAGGATAGCCTACAGCAGGACACCTACAGCAGGACACTAAAGGAGGACGGTGAAGGATAGCCTACAGCAGGACACTGGAGGAGGACGGTGAAGGATAGCCTACAGCAGGACACTGGAGGAGGACGGTGAAGGATAGCCTACAGCAGGACACTGGAGGAGGACGGTGAAGGATAGCCTACAGCAGGACACTGGAGGAGGACGGTGAAGGATAGCCTACAGCAGGACACTAAAGGAGGACGGTGAAGGATAGCCTACAGCAGGACACTGGAGGAGGACGGTGAAGGATAGCCTACAGCAGGACACACTGGAGGAGGACGGTGAAGGATAGCCTACAGCAGGACACTGGAGGAGGACGGTGAAGGATAGCCTACAGCAGGACACTGGAGGAGGACGGTGAAGGATAGCCTACAGCAGGACACTGGAGGAGGATGGTGAAGGATAGCCTACAGCAGGACACTACGCAGGAGGACGGTGAAGGATAGCCTACAGCAGGACACTGGAAGGATAGCCTACAGCAGGACACTGGAGGAGGGACGGTGAAGGATAGCCTATAGCAGGCCTACACTAAAGGAGGACGGTGAAGGATAGCCTACAGCAGGACACTAAAGGAGGACGGTGAAGGATAGCCTACAGCAGGACACTGGAGGAGGACGGTGAAGGATAGCCTACAGCAGGACACTGGAGGAGGACGGTGAAGGATAGCCTACAGCAGGACACTGGAGGAGGACGGTGAAGGATAGCCTACAGCAGGACACTGGAGGAGGACGGTGAAGGATAGCCTACAGCAGGACACTGGAGGAGGACAGGAAGGATAGCCTACAGCAGAACAGGGACACTGAAAGGAGGATGGTGAAGGATAGCCTACAGGATAGCCTAGGACACTGGAGTAGGGACGGTGAAGGAGGATAGCCTACAGCAGGACACTGGAGGAGGACGGTGAAGGATAGCCTACAGCAGGACACTAGGAGGAGGAGGACGGTGAAGGATAGAGTGCTATGGTGTAGGCCTACAGCAGGACATTAGCAGGACACTGGAGGAGGACGGTGAAGGATAGCCTACAGGAGGAGTGATGGGTACACAGCAGTAATGACATTAGGAGGACGGTGAAGGATATGGTGTACAACAGGACACTAGGAAGGAGGACGGTGAAGGATAGCCTACAGCAGGACACTAAAGGAGGACGGTGAAGGGTAGCCTACAGCAGGACACTAAAGGAGGACGGTGAAGGATAGCCTACAGCAGGACACTGGAGGAGGACGGTAATGATAGGATAGCCTACAGCAGGACACAGGGACACTAAAGGAGGACGGTGAAGGATAGCCTACAGCAGGACACTGGAGGAGAACAGTGAGGGATAGCCTACAGGCCAGGGTAAGATTAGGGACACTAAAGGAGGACGGTGAAGGGAAGGTGATCTTCCTCATAGCCTACATAATTAGGGACACTGGTGGAGGATGGTGTTTGGATAGCGAAAAACTACAGCAGGACACTAAAGGAGGACGGTGAAGGACAGCCTACGTTCTCTTTCTGAATTAGGAGGACACTGGAGGAGAACAGGGAAGGATAGCCTATAGTAATGATTAGGAGGAGTGGGACACTGGACTGATTCACTTGCAGAGTAAATTCCCAGTGCTATGGTGTTTGTTTACACCACTGGGAACAGGGTAATGATCAACTCTCTGTAGGAACATCTTCCTCATTCCACCTCTCTGCTTGGAACAGTAATCTAGGAGGCTGATTAACAATAAATATACAGTGTAATGGGATAGAGGAACAGGTAATGAAACATGTAGCACAGGGTAAACATGGCTATTTGAACACGCTGGTCAGCATGGGAGTGTATTAGGCTTGCTGATTAGGAGGAGTTCAGTAACCATTCATGAACAATATGGTGTAGGAATGTTTGGTATGGTGTTTTTCCAAACAGTGGAATAACCCACATTTCTCTCATTATGAAATTAGGAAAAAATGTCAGGAGGATATATATATTTAGGAACAGGGTAATTATTTTTCCCAGGGTAATGATTTGATTATCCTGCATGCGGCACCTAATGAAAGGAGTGGTATAAAAAGTGTAATGATTAGGGGAGGGTAAGTTCTCTTTCTGAACAGGGTAATGAGGAGGAGTGCTATGGTGTAGGAACAGGGTAATGATTAGGAGGAGTGCTATGGTGTAGGAACAGGGTAATGATTAGGAGGAGTGCTATGGTGTAGGAACAGGGTAATGATTAGGAGGAGTGCTATGGTGTAGGAACAGGGTAATGATTAGGAGGAGTGCTATGGTAGGAAACAGGGTAATGATTAGGAGGAGTGCTATGGTGTAGGAACAGGGTAATGATTAGGAGGAGTGCTATGGTGTAGGAACAGGGTAATGATTAGGAGGAGTGCTATGGTGTAGGAACAGGGTAATGATTAGGAGGAGTGCTATGGTGTAGGAACAGGGTAATGATTAGGAGGAGTGCTATGGTGTAGGAACAGGGTAATGATTAGGAGGAGTGCCATGGTGTAGGAACAGGGTAATGATTAGGAGGAGTGCCATGGTGTAGGAACAGGGTAATGATTAGGAGGAGTGGTAGGAACAGGGTAATGATTAGGAGGAGTGCCATGGTGTAGGAACAGGGTAATGATTAGGAGGAGTGCTATGGTGAAGGAACAGGGTAATGATTAGGAGGAGTGCCATGGTGTAGGAACAGGGTAATGATTAGGAGGAGTGCTATGGTGTAGGAACAGGGTAATGATTAGGAGGAGTGCTATGGTGTAGGAACAGGGTAATGATTAGGAGGAGTGCCATGGTGTAGGAACAGGGTAATGATTAGGAGGAGTGCTATGGTGTAGGAACAGGGTAATGATTAGGAGGAGTGCTATGGTGTAGGAACAGGGTAATGATTAGGAGGAGAGTGCTATGGTGTAGGAACAGGGTAATGATTAGGAGGAGTGAACAGGGTAATGATTAGGAGGAGTGCTATGGTGTAGGAACAGGGTAATGATTAGGAGGAGTGGTAGGAACAGGGTAATGATTAGGAGGAGTGCCATGGTGTAGGAACAGGGTAATGATTAGGAGGAGTGGTAGGAACAGGGTAATGATTAGGAGGAGTGCTATGGTGTAGGAACAGGGTAATGATTAGGAGGAGTGCTATGGTGTAGGAACAGGGTAATGATTAGGAGGAGTGCTATGGTGTAGGAACAGGGCAATGCTCTAAACGTAAAAATAAAACTAGCATGTGTTCATCTAGGATGTATTACAAAAATAGTTCACAATCCCCTTTTTGAAGCAGAATATTACTCAAAGACAACAGGGACATTAGATGTATTTACATCGTTTGCTCTTAACCTAACAGCTAGACTATAAAAGGTTATCAGTGATCACAATACAGGTGGAATATAAAAGGTGATCAGTGTAAAAGGAAGGGTCAGACTAGTTGTGGATGCTGATTGTATTTCATGGCAGATCTGAGACCAGAGTTCTGCCTGCAGCTCAGAGACTATAATCCTCCCTTCTGGTTTTGCCTCTTGGGACCATGTAGGAAACACACCCACGCTAGCTAAGCAGCTAGCTGACACCCCCTACAATGAGGCATATACAGCTGCATGGGAGAGAGTGGAGGTCTGTGAGGGGTCTGCATGGTCTGCCCTCCCCTTAGGGGATAGTCTGCCATTAACCAGGTTATGATCAGATCTGGGGTCAGTCGGCTGGTGGAAGAGAGAGACTGGGGTCAGGTTATGATCAGGTCTGGGGTCATCATGCCCTCAGGCTCAAAGGTCGATGGGGCAGGAGGAGTGGAGCGGGGCTGGGCCCTGGAAGCCTGTGGCCCCTGGGGTCTGGGGTGGCGGCCTGGATGGCAGGGTGGTCCTGGGGTTAAAGGTCAGGGTCAGAACCCCCCCTGGACGAAGGGGTGTGAGAGGAGGTTCTCGGCCGTGGGACGCCACTTCTCCTCTACAAACACCTGGCGCACAAAGTCCCGGGCGGCCTCGGACACGCCCTCAGGGAGGAGGGGCTTGGTGGGCTGCGTAGCGATCTTAAAGATGGCCGCCATGGCTTCGTATTCCGCCCAGGGAGGCTTCTGGGTAAGCATCTCCACCACAGTGCACGCCACAGACCTGATGGAAAGACAACAACCATACCAGTTAAGGGACAGACAGAGGTTCACTCTCCTGGCAGACAGACACCCAATTCAGCTACAGACGTAAATCATGGCTGTCTCCCTCCTGACAGACAGACAGACAGACAGACAGACAGACAGACAGACTACATCCCTACATCATGGCTGTCTCCCTCCAGACAGACAGACAGACAGACTACATCCCTACATCATGGCTGTCTCCCTCCTGACAGACAGACAGACAGACAGACAGACTACATCCCTACATCATGGCTGTCTCCCTCCTGACAGACAGACAGACAGACAGACTACATCCCTACATCATGGCTGTCTCCCTCCTGACAGACAGACAGACAGACAGACAGACTACATCCCTACATCATGGCTGTCTCCCTCCTGACAGACAGACAGACAGACAGACAGACTACATCCCTACATCATGGCTGTCTCCCTCCTGACAGACAGACAGACAGACTACATCCCTACATCATGGCTGTCTCCCTCCTGACAGACAGACAGACAGACAGACAGACTACATCCCTACATCATGGCTGTCTCCCTCCTGACAGACAGACAGACAGACAGACAGACTACATCCCTACATCATGGCTGTCTCCCTCCAGACAGACAGACAGACAGACTACATCCCTACATCATGGCTGTCTCCCTCCTGACAGACAGACAGACTACATCCCTACATCATGGCTGTCTCCCTCCAGACAGACAGACTACATCCCTACATCATGGCTGTCTCCCTCCAGACAGACAGACAGACAGACTACATCCCTACATCATGGCTGTCTCCCTCCTGACAGACAGACAGACCATCCCTACATCATGGCTGTCTCCCTCCAGACAGACAGACAGACAGACTACATCCCTACATCATGGCTGTCTCCCTCCTGACAGACAGACAGACTACATCCCTACATCATGGCTGTCTCCCTCCAGACAGACAGACAGACAGACAGACTACATCCCTACATCATGGCTGTCTCCCTCCTGACAGACAGACAGACAGACTACATCCCTACATCATGGCTGTCTCCCTCCTGACAGACAGACAGACAGACAGACAGACAGACAGACTACATCCCTACATCATGGCTGTCTCCCTCCTGACAGACAGACAGACAGACTACATCCCTACATCATGGCTGTCTCCCTCCTGACAGACAGACAGACAGACAGACTACTCCCCCTACATCATGGCTGACTACTCCCTCCTGACAGACAGACAGACAGACAGACAGAGTACATCCCTACATCATGGCTGTCTCCCTCCTGACAGACAGACAGACAGACAGACAGACAGACTACATCCCTACATCATGGCTGTCTCCGGACAGACAGACAGACAGACAGACTACATCCCTACATCATGGCTGTCTCCCTCCAGACAGACAGACAGACAGACAGACAGACTACATCCCTACATCATGGCTGTCTCCCTCCTGACAGACAGACAGACTACATCCCTACATCATGGCTGTCTCCCTCCTGACAGACAGACAGACAGACAGACAGACTACATAATAATAATGTCTAATAATGACAGAAGACAGACAACAATACAGACAGACTAATAATAATCATGGCTGTCTCCCTAGCAGACAGCTTTTATCCAGAAGACGACTTACAGTCATGCGTGAATACAGGACTTTTGTGTCATGGGTGTCTCTCCAGACAGGGATCGACTACCCACTACCTTGGCTGTTACAAGCGCCGTGCTCACCAGATTGAGCTACAGAGGACCACATCATGGCTGTCTCCCTCCAGACAGACAGACAGACAGACAGACAGACAGATTACAGCCCTACATCATGGCTGTCTCCCTCCTGACAGACAGACAGACAGACAGACAGACTACATCCCTACATCATGGCTGTCTCCCTCCTGACAGACAGACAGACAGACAGACAGACAGACTACATCCCTACATCATGGCTGTCTCCCTCCAGACAGACAGACAGACAGACAGACAGACAGACTACATCCCTACATCATGGCTGTCTCCCTCCAGACAGACAGACAGACAGACAGACTACATCCCTACATCATGGCTGTCTCCCTCCGGACAGACAGACAGACAGACTACATCCCTACATCATGGCTGTCTCCCTCCCTCCAGACAGACAGACAGACAGACAGACTACATCCCTACATCATGGCTGTCTCCCTCCAGACAGACAGACAGACAGACAGACAGACTACATCCCTACATCATGGCTGTCTCCCTCCTGACAGACAGACAGACAGACAGACAGACAGACTACAGCCCTACATCATGGCTGTCTCCTCCCTCCAGACAGACAGACAGACAGACAGACAGACTACTACATCCCTACATCATGGCTGTCTCCCTCTGACAGACAGACAGACAGACAGATTACAGCCCTACATCATGGCTGTCTCCCTCCAGACAGACAGACAGACAGACTACATCCCTACATCATGGCTGTCTCCCTCCAGACAGACAGACACAGACAGACTACATCCCTACATCATGGCTGTCTCCCTCCAGACAGACAGACAGACAGACAGACAGACAGACAGACAGATTACAGCCCTACATCATGGCTGTCTCCCTCCAGACAGACATACAGACAGACAGATTACAGCCCTACATCATGGCTGTCTCCCTCCGGACAGACAGACAGACAACATCCCTACATCATGGCTGTCTCCCTCCGGACAGACAGACAGACAGACAGACTACATCCCTACATCATGGCTGTCTCCCTCCAGACAGACAGATTACAGCCCTACATCATGGCTGTCTCCCTCCGGACAGACAGACAGACAGACTACATCCCTACATCATGGCTGTCTCCCTCCGGACAGACAGACAGACAGACAGACTACATCCCTACATCATGGCTGTCTCCCTCCTGACAGACAGACAGACAGACAGACTACATCCCTACATCATGGCTGTCTCCCTCCAGACAGACAGACAGACATCCCTACATCATGGCTGTCTCCCTCCAGACAGACAGACTACAGCCCTACATCATGGCTGTCTCCCTCCTGACAGACAGACAGACAGACAGACAGACTAGATCCCAGACATGGCTGTCTCCCTCCAGACAGACAGACCATAGACAGACGGACAGACAGACAGACAGACTACATCCCTACATCATGGCTGTCTCCCTCCAGACAGACAGACAGATTACAGCCCTACATCATGGCTCTCCCAAATATCTGGAAACTATTTTATTACCTGTCTCATCAATATACTTTACAATGAAGAACTTTAAAAAACATGAATCCGATAACAAAAGCATTCATTTATTAAATGTAATTTATTTTCCCCTCATTTTACCAGGTAAGTTGACTGAGAACACATTCTCATTAACAGCAACGACCTGTGGAATAGTTACAGTGGAGAGGAGGGGGGATGAATGAGCCAATTGGAAGCTTCTTTACCAGACATCAGCTTTGCGTCCGTAACCCTCTCCGTTGATGACTTCTGGACTCATCCAGTAAGGTGTGCCGGTGACTGATTTGATGCCTGTTCCTGACATACAGATGGTCTGGATTCGTTTACTGGCACCAAAGTCCCCCAGCTTTATGTTGCCAGTGGAGTCTCTCAGGATGTTGGCACCTGGAGGAGAACAGAGATGAACACTGTAGAATAGATCATGTAACATACTGTATGAAGGAAAATGGAGGACAACAGAGATGAACACTACAGTAGTATAACATACTGTATGAAGCAGCTTCAAATAGTTATATGGAGTTGACAGAGGACCTGTAATGGTCTCTCTCTCTCTCTCTCTCTCTCTCTCTCTCTCTCTCTCTCTCTCTCTCTCTCTCTCTCTCTCTCTCTCTCTCTCTCTCTCTCTCTCTCTCTCTCTCTCTCTCTCTCTCTCTCTCTCTCTCTCTCTCTCTCTCTCTCTCTCTCTCTCTCTCTCTCCTCTCTCTCTCTCTCTCTCTCTCTCTCTCCTCTCTCTCTCTTCTCTCTCTCTCTTCTCTCTCTCTCTCCCTCTCCCTCTCTCTCTCTCTCTCTCTCTCTCTCTCTCCTCTCTCTCTCTCTCTCTCTCTCTCTCTCTCCTCTCCCTCCCTCTCTCTCTCTCTCTCTCTCTCTCTCTCCCTCTCTCCCTCTCACAGCAGTTGTTCAAACTACTCAGTAATGCTCTACTGTCTACTGTCTCAGTAGAAGGTTGAACAAGGTCAGTGAAGGGGACCTGAGGTAGGATCATCAAAATGGAGATCTGGATCAGCAGACATGACATGTCATCCAGTAAGTCATAACTACATTCACTACAGTATATAATGTAACGTACTGGCAGTGGTAGTTACCTTTGATATCTCTGTGTACGATCATGTTGCTGTGCAGGTAGAAGACACCCTGGAGTATCTGTCTGGTGTAACGCCGTGTCACCTTCTCTGTCAGCGCCCCGTATGCCTTCAGCTGGTCCTTAATGGAGCCCTGAGATAGACAGACAGACAGACAGAGAGAGACAGGTCAGACAGACAGACTTCTCTGTCAAGTCCGCCCTGAGTATGACTTCTCTGTCAACTTGGTCCTTAATGGAGCCCTGAGACTTAGACAGACAGACAGACTGAGAGAGAGACAGGTCAGACAGACAGACTTCTCTGTCAGCGCCCGTATGCCTTCAACTGGTCCTTAATGGAGCCCTGAGATAGACAGACAGACAGACAGAGAGAGACAGGTCAGACAGACAGACTTCTCTGTCAGCGCCCCGTATGCCTTCAACTGGTCCTTAATGGAGCCCTGAGATAGACAGACAGACAGACAGAGAGAGACAGGTCAGACAGACAGACTTCTCTGTCAGCGCTCCGTATGCCTTCAACTGGTCCTTAATGGAGCCCTGAGATAGACAGACAGACAGAGAGAGACAGGTCAGACAGACAGACTTCTCTGTCAGCGCCCCATATGCCTTCAACCGGTCCTTACATTTACATTTTATTCATTTAGCAGACGCTCTTATCCAGAGCGACTTACAGGAGCAATTAGGGTTAAGTGCCTTGCTCAAGGGCATATCGACAGATTTTTCACCTAGTCGGCTTGGGGATTAGAACCAGCGACCTTTCGGATACTGGCACAACGCTCTTAACCACTAAGCTACCTGCCGCCCCCAGCTCCTTAATGGAGCCCTGAGATAGACCTCTCTGATGAGGATAGGCTCCCCGTCCTGTTGGGGGAGGACTCAGGTTACCCGTCCTGTTGGGGGAGGACACAGAGAGCTGTGGGTTGGCAGGATAGGCTACCCGTCCTGTTGGGGGGAGGACGCAGGCTACCCGTCCTGTTGGGGGAGGACGCAGGCTACCCGTCCTGTTGGGGGGGGAGGACTCAGGATACCCGTCCTGTTGGGGGAGGACTCAGGCTACCCGTCCTGTTGGGGGAGGAAGCAGAGAGCTGTGGGTTGGCAGGATAGGCTACCCGTCCTGTTGGGGGAGGACGCAGAGAGCTGTGGGTTGGCAGGATAGGCTACCTGTCCTGTTGGGGAGGACGCAGAGAGCTGTGGATTGGCAGGATAGGCTACCCGTCCTGTTGGGGGAGGACGCAGAGAGCTGTGGGTTGGCAGGATAGGCTACCCGTTCTGTTGGGGGAGGACACAGAGAGCTGTGGGTTGGCA
>CM072254.1:41718528-41763845 GCA_036851935.1 Coregonus suidteri
GTAACCTACATGCTGGATGTTGATCAGTGTATATCATGTTATGTCCTGCAGTAACCTACATGCTGGATGTTGATCAGTGTATATCATGTTATGTCCTGCAGTAACCTACATGCTGGATGTTGATCAGTGTATATCATGTTATGTCCTGCAGTAACCTACATGCTGGATGTTGATCAGTGTATATCATGTTATGTATGTAATAACCTGCAGTAACCTACATGCTGGATGTTGATCAGTGTATATCATGTTATGTCCTGCAGTAACCTACATGCTGGATGATTGATCAGTGTATATCATGTTATGTCCTGAATAATATCCTGCAGTAACCTACATGCTGGATGTTGATCAGTGTATATCATGTTATGTCCTGCAGTAACCTACATGCTGGATGTTGATCAGTGTATATCATGTTATGTCCTGCAGTAACCTACATGCTGGATGTTGATCAGTGTATATCATGTTATGTCCTGCAGTAACCTACATGCTGGATGTTGATCAGTGTATATCATGTTATGTCCTGCAGTAACCTACATGCTGGATGTTGATCAGTGTATATCATGTTATGTCCTGCAGTAACCTACATGCTGGATGTTGATCAGTGTATATCATGTTATGTCCTGCAGTAACCTACATGCTGGATGTTGATCAGTGTATATCATGTTATGTCTACATGCTGATGTTATATGTTATGTCCTGCAGTAACCTACATGCTGGATGTTGATCAGTGTATATCATGTTATGTCCTGCAGTAACCTACATGCTGGATGTTGATCAGTGTATATCATGTTATGTCCTGCAGTAACCTACATGCTGGATGTTGATCAGTGTATATCATGTTATGTCCTGCAGTAACCTACATGCTGGATGTTGATCAGTGTATATCATGTTATGTCCTGCAGTAACCTACATGCTGGATGTTGATCAGTGTATATCATGTTATGTCCTGCAGTAACCTACATGCTGGATGTTGATCAGTGTATATCATGTTATGTCCTGCAGTAACCTACATGCTGGATGATTGATCATGTTAGTGTATACATGCTGGATGTTATGTATATCATGTTATGTCCTGCAGTAACCTACATGCTGGATGTTGATCAGTGTATATCATGTTATGTCCTGCAGTAACCTACATGCTGGATGTTGATCAGTGTATATCATGTTATGTCCATGTTATGTCCAGCAGTAACCTACATGCTGGATGTATATTGATCAGTGTATATCATGTTATGTCCTGCAGTAACCTACATGCTGGATGTTGATCAGTGTATATCATGTTATGTCCTGCAGTAACCTACATGCTGGATGTTGATCAGTGTATATCATGTTATGTCCTGCAGTAACCTACATGCTGGATGTTGATCAGTGGATGTCCTGCAGTAACCTACATGCTGGATGTTGATCAGTGTGTTATGTCCTGCAGTAACCTACATGCTGGATGTTGATCAGTGTATATCATGTTGCAGTAACCTACCTGCAGTGTATGTTACCTACATGCTGGATGTTGATCAGTGTATATCATGTTATGTCCTGCAGTAACCTACATGCTGGATGTTGATCAGTGTATATCATGTTATGTCCTGCAGTAACCTACATGCTGGATGTTGATCAGTGTATCATGTTATGTCCTGCAGTAATACATCATGTTGATCAGTTATGTCCTGCAGTAACCTACATGCTGGATGTTGATCAGTGTATATCATGTTATGTCCTGCAGTAACCTACATGCTGGATGTTGATCAGTGTATATCATGTTATGTCCTGCAGTAACCTACATGCTGGATGTTGATCAGTGTATATCATGTTATGTCCTGCAGTAACCTGATCAGTGTATATCATGTTATGTCCTGACTGTTGATCAGTGTATATCATGTTATGTCCTGCAGTAACCTACATGCTGGATGTTGATCAGTGTATATCATGTTATGTCCTGCAGTAACCTACATGCTGGATGTTGATCAGTGTATATCATGTTATGTCCTGCAGTAACCTACATGCTGGATGTTGATCAGTGTATATCATGTTATGTCCTGCAGTAACCTACATGCATGCTGGATGTTGATCAGTGTGTTATCATGTTATGTCCTGCAGTAACCTACAGTAACCTACATGCTGGATGTTGATCAGTGTATATCATGTTATGTCCTGCAGTAACCTACATGCTGGATGTTGATCAGTGTATATCATGTTATGTCCTGCAGTAACCTAACCTACATGCTGGATGTTGATCAGTGTATATCATGTTATGTCCTGCAGTAACCTACATGCTGGATGTTGATCAGTGTATATCATGTTATGTCCTCCTGCAGTAACCTACATGCTGGATGTTGATCAGTGTATATCATGTTATGTCCTGCAGTTATGTCCTGCAGTAACCTACATGCTGCTGGATGTTGATCAGTGTATATCATGTTATGTCCTGGATAACCTGCAGTCCTGCAGTAACCTACATGCTGGATGTTGATCAGTGTATATCATGTTATGTCCTGCAGTAACCTACATGCTGGATGTTGATCAGTGTATATCATGTTATGTCCTGCAGTAACCTACATGCTGGATGTTGATCAGTGTATATCATGTTATGTCCTGCAGTAACCTACATGCTGGATGTTGATCAGTGTATATCATGTTATGTCCTGCAGTAACCTACATGCTGGATGTTGATCAGTGTATATGATGTTATGTCCTGCAGTAACCTACATGCTGGATGTTGATCAGTGTATATCATGTTATGTCCTGCAGTAACCTACATGCTGGATGTTGATCAGTGTATATCATGTTATGTCCTGCAGTAACCTACATGCTGGATGTTGATCAGTGTATATCATGTTATGTCCTGCAGTAACCTACATGCTGGATGTTGATCAGTGTATATCATGTTATGTCCTGCAGTAACCTACATGCTGGATGTTGATCAGTGTATATCATGTATATCATGTTATGTGGATGTTGATCAGTAACATGTTATGTCCTGCAGTAACCTACATGCTGGATGTTGATCAGTGTATATCATGTTATGTCCTGCAGTAACCTACATGCTGGATGTTGATCAGTGTATATCATGTTATGTCCTGCAGTAACCTACATGCTGGATGTTGATCAGTGTATATCATGTTATGTCCTGCAGTAACCTACATGCTGGATGTTGATCAGTGTATATCATGTTTATGTCCTGCAGTATGTCATGCTGGATGTTGATAACCATGTTAGTCCTGCAGTAACCTACATGCTGGATGTTGATCAGTGTATATATCATGTTATGTCCTGTGTATAACCTACATGCTGGATGTTGATCAGTGTATATCATGTTATGTCCTGCAGTAACCTACATGCTGGATGTTGATCAGTGTATATCATGTTATGTCCTGCAGTAACCTACATGCTGGATGTTGATCAGTGTATATCATGTTATGTCCTGCAGTAACCTACATGCTGGATGTTGATCAGTGTATATCATGTTATGTCCTGCAGTAACCTACATGCTGGATGTTGATCAGTGTATATCATGTTATGTCCTGCAGTAACCTACATGCTGGATGTTGATCAGTGTATATCATGTTATGTCCTGCAGTAACCTACATGCTGGATGTTGATCAGTGTATATCATGTTATGTCCTGCAGTAACCTACATGCTGGATGTTGATCAGTGTATATCATGTTATGTCCTGCAGTAACCTACATGCTGGATGTTGATCAGTGTATATCATGTTATGTCCTGCAGTAACCTACATGCTGGATGTTGATCAGTGTATATCATGTTATGTCCTGCAGTAACCTACATGCTGGATGTTGATCAGTGTATATCATGTTATGTCCTGCAGTAACCTACATGCTGGATGTTGATCAGTGTATATCATGTTATGTCCTGCAGTAACCTACATGCTGGATGTTGATCAGTGTATATCATGTTATGTCTGCAGTGGTATATCATGTTATGTCCTGCAGTAACAGTACCATGCTGGATGTTGATCAGTGTATATCATGTTATGTCCTGCAGTAACCTACATGCTGGATGTTGATCAGTGTATATCATGTTATGTCCTGAATAACCTGCAGTTGTAACAGTACCTACATGCTGGATGTTGATCAGTGTATATCATGTTATGTACCTGCAGTTTGATCAGTGTAACCTACATGCTGGATGTACATGATCAGTGTATATCATGTTATGTCCTGCAGTAACCTACATGCTGGATGTTGATCAGTGTATATCATGTTATGTCCTGCAGTAACCTACATGCTGGATGTTGATCAGTGTATATCATGTTATGTCCTGCAGTAACCTACATGCTGGATGTTGATCAGTGTATATCATGTTATGTCCTGCAGTAACCTACATGCTGGATGTTGATCAGTGTATATCATGTTATGTCCTGCAGTAACCTACATGCTGGATGTTGATCAGTGTATATCATGTTATGTCCTGCAGTAACCTACATGCTGGATGTTGATCAGTGTATATCATGTTATGTCCTGCAGTAACCTACATGATGGATGTGTGATCAGTGTATATCATGTTATGTCCTGCAGTAACCTACATGCTGGATGTTGATCAGTGTATATCATGTTATGTCCTGCAGTAACCTACATGCTGGATGTTGATCAGTGTATATCATGTTATGTCCTGCAGTAACCTACATGCTGGATGTTGATCAGTGTATATCATGTTATGTCCTGCAGTAACCTACATGCTGGATGTTGATCAGTGTATATCATGTTATTCCTGCAGTAACCTACATGCTGGATGTTGATCAGTGTATATCATGTTATGTCCTGCAGTAACCTACATGCTGGATGTGACATGCTGGATGTCCTGAGTAACCTACATGTATCATCATGTTATGTCCTGCAGTAACCTACATGCTGGATGTTGATCAGTGTATATCATGTTATGTCCTGCAGTAACCTACATGCTGGATGCTTGTTGATCAGTGTATATCATGTTATGTCCTGCAGTAACCTACATGCTGGATGTTGATCAGTGTATATCATGTTATGTCCTGAATAACCTGCAGTAACCTACATGCTGGATGTTGATCAGTGTATATCATGTTATGTCCTGCAGTAACCTACATGCTGGATGTTGATCAGTGTATATCATGTTATGTCCTGCAGTAACCTACATGCTGGATGTTGATCAGTGTATATCATGTTGCATGTCCTGAATAACCTGCAGTAACCTACATGCTGGATGTTGATCAGTGTATATCATGATCAGTTATATGTCCTGCAGTAACCTACATGCTGGATGTTGATCAGTGTATATCATGTTATGTCCTGCAGTAACCTACATGCTGGATGTTGATCAGTGTATATCATGTTATGTCCTGCAGTAACCTACATGCTGGATGTTGATCAGTGTATATCATGTTATGTCCTGAATAACCTGCAGTAACCTACATGCTGGATGTTGATCAGTGTATATCATGTTATGTCCTGCAGTAACCTACATGCTGGATGTTGATCAGTGTATATATCATGTTATGTCCTGCAGTAACCTACATGCTGGATGTTGATCAGTGTATATCATGTTATGTCCTGAATAACCTGCAGTCCTGCAGTAACCTACATGCTGGATGTTGATCAGTGTATATCATGTTATGTCCTGCAGTAACCTACATGCTGGATGTTGATCAGTGTATATCATGTTATGTCCTGCAGTAACCTACATGCTGGATGTTGATCAGTGTATATCATGTTATGTCCTGCTGCAGTAACCTACATGCTGGATGTTGATCAGTGTATATCATGTTATGTCCTGCAGTAACCTACATGCTGGATGTTGATCAGTGTATATCATGTTATGTCCTGCAGTAAACCTACATGCTGGATGTTTGATCAGTGTATATCATGTTATGTCCTGCAGTAACCTACATGCTGACATGCCTGAGTGTTGATGCTGGATGTATATCAGTGTATTATGTTATGTCCTGCAGTAACCTACATGCTGGATGTTGATCAGTGTATATCATGTTGTCCTAACCATGCTGGATGTTGATCAGTGTATATCATGTTATCCTGCAGTAACCTAAATGCTGGATGTTGATCAGTGTATGATCATGTATTCATGTTATGTCCTGAATAACCTGCAGTAACCTACATGCTGGATGTTGATCAGTGTATATCATGTTATGTCCTGCAGTAACCTACATGCTGGATGTTGATCAGTGTATATCATGTTATGTCCTGCAGTAACCTACATGCTGGATGTTGATCAGTGTATATCATGTTATGTCCTGCAGTAACCTACATGCTGGATGTTGATGATCATGTGTATAGTAACCTACATGCTGTTATGTCATGTTATGTGCAGTAACCTACATGCTGGATGTTGATCAGTGTATATCATGTTATGTCCCTGCAGTAACCTACATGCTGGATGTTGATCAGTGTATATCATGTTATGTCCTGCAGTAACCTACATGCTGGATGTTGATCAGTGTATATCATGTTATGTCCTGCAGTAACCTACATGCTGGATGTCCTGCAGTAACCTTGATCAGTGTTATCATGTTATCATCATTATGTCCTGCAGTAACCTACATGCTGGATGTTGATCAGTGTATATCATGTTATGTCCTGCAGTATCATGCTATCATGTTGCTGTCCTGCAGCAACCTACATGCTGGATGTTGATCAGTGTATATCATGTTATGTCCTGCAGTAACCTACATGCTGGATGTTGATCAGTGTATATCATGTTATGTCCTGCAGTAACCTACATGCTGGATGTTGATCAGTGTATATCATGTTATGTCCTGCAGTAACCTACATGCTGGATGTTGATCAGTGTATATCATGTTATGTCCTGCAGTAACCTACATGCTGGATGTTGATCAGTGTATATCATGTTATGTCCTGCAGTAACCTACATGCTGGATGTTGATCAGTGTATATCATGTTATGTCCTGCAGTAACCTACATGCTGGATGTTGATCAGTGTATATCATGTTATGTCCTGCAGTAACCTACATGCTGGATGTTGATCAGTGTATATCATGTTATGTCCTGAAGTAACCTACACACTGGATGTTGACCTGTTTCTGAGCAGAGCTGAGTGTTTTGTCTGTGTGTGGCTTCAACATTAAAGACATTAACGTTTCCAAAAGGATGTTTTTTGGTCATTAGAGCTGTTTTAAGTTTCAAAACAGAATACTTAAAAATACCCTCAGAGCACTCGCAGTGATACTTCAATTTTCAGTCCTAAACACCTTCGCCTGGCTGCGTTCCCTTCACTTCCTGTTTTCAGTCCTCTGAAGGGAAATGACACCTGCTCAGTCACACCTGTGACGCACGCCAGATAGAACCTCACCTGGGAAGCAAAGAAGCAATCCCCTTCTCTCTCTCTCCTTCACACTTTCGGTGAGACAGATCAACTACTCACTGGCTGTCTCTAGTGTCAGTCCCCTCAGTCTCCCTCCAGCCACCCCTCCCTGGCTGTCTCCAGTCCCCTCCAGCCACCCCTCCCTGGCTGTCTCCAGTCCCCTCCAGCCACCCCTCCCTGGCTGTCTCCAGTCCCCTCCAGCCACCCCTCCCTGGCTGTCTCCAGTCCCCCTCCAGCCACCCCTCCCTGGCTGTCTCCAGTCCCCTCCAGCCACCCCTCCCTGGCTGTCTCCAGTCCCCTCCAGCCACCCCTCCCTGGCTGTCTCCAGTCCCCTCCAGCCACCCCTCCCTGGCTGTCTCCAGTCCCCCTCCAGCCACCCCTCCCTGGCTGTCTCCAGTCCCCTCCAGCCACCCCTCCCTGGCTGTCTCCAGTCCCCTCCAGCCACCCCTCCCTGGCTGTCTCCAGTCCCCTCCAGCCACCCCTCCCTGGCTGTCTCCAGTCCCCTCCAGCCACCCCTCCACACCTCCAGAGGCCGTAAGCCTTAATGTTGGGATCTAGCAAAGTGGCCGGACCAGACTTGGCCCCGGGCCCCTGACCACAATGCCCCACCCCCCTCCCCCCTCCCCCCTCCCCAGGCCACCCGCTCTCCACTCTGCCAGCTAACCTCAAAGAGTTATAAACATGTCCCATTTCAAGACAATGTGTGACTAAGACACTCAACACCACCTCAACACCGCCTCAATAACAGGCTGGATATTAAAAACATGCCAATGGAGTAGAGGACTGGGCCTGGGGTAGAGAGTAGGGGTTTGAGCTGGGGGAATGGTTGGGGTCCTGGTTGACTTATACTCATTAAGCCTCTGGTTTACAGAGAATATGACCTCATAAACCATGGTGTTCTGACAGGAACCAACTTTATGTTAGCCGATGGTGACCTTTCTATGTTGTTTTCAGCAGCTCACTGGGGTGAGCAGTTGGTTGATGTGGGTTTGTCTCTGTAATGCTGTCTCCACTGCTAGGCTTGGTTCTTATGTCTCTAACACTGGGCTGGACTGAGAGAAAGCTCCTCTCACTGGGATCTAACTGGAAAGGCTCTGTCTGATAACCCTAACCCTAACCCTAACCCTAACCCTAACCCTAACCCCTAACCCTAACCCCTAACCCTAACCCTAACCCCCTAACCCTAACCCTAACCCTAACCCCCTAACCCTAACCCTAACCCTAACCCTACCCTAACCCTAACCCCCTAACCCTAACCCTAACCCTAACCCTAACCCTAACCCTAAACCCTAACCCTATTCCAGTCAGATGGACCTAATCATGTTTAAATTCAGCTGATCTTGGCATTCTTATATACGATTATCGATGATTACCGATGACGACCAATGATTATCTATGATTAGATGCTACGATTATCGATGATTACCAATGACGACCAATGATTATCTATGATTAGATGCTATGATTATCGATGATTACCAATGACGACCAATGATTATCTATGATTAGATGCTATGATTATCGATGATTACCAATGACGACCAATGATTATCTATGATTAGATGCTATGATTATCGATGATTACCAATGACGACCAATGATTATCTATGATTAGATGCTATGATTATCGATGATTACCAATGACGACCAATGATTATCTATGATTAGATGCTATGATTATCAATGATTACCAATGACGACCAATGATTATCTATGATTAGATGCTATGATTATCGATGATTACCAATGACGACCAATGATTATCTATGATTAGATGCTATGATTATCGATGATTACCAATGACGACCAATGATTATCTATGATTAGATGCTACGATTATCGATGATTACCAATGACGACCAATGATTATCTATGATTAGATGCTATGATTATCGATGATTACCAATGACGACCAATGATTATCTATGATTAGATGCTATGATTATCGATGATTACCAATGACGACCAATGATTATCTATGATTAGATGCTATGATTATCGATGATTACCAATGACGACCAATGATTATCTATGATTAGCTGCTATGATTATCAATGATTACCAATGACGACCAATTATTATCTATGATTAGATGCTATGATTATCGATGATTACCTATGATTAGATGCTACGATTACTGATGAAACCCCACCTCTTTAAGGAATACCTGGAATAGTATAAAGCAATCCTTCTTCTACCCCCCCCCCATAAAAAAGAAGAAGAAAAAAAGTGGTTATCCCACTGGCTATCATAAGTGGAATGCACCAATTCACATTTACATTTACATTTTAGTCATTTAGCAGACGCTCTTATCCAGAGCGACTTACAGTTAGTGAATACATATTTTTTTATACTGGCCCCCCGTGGGAATTTGTAAGTCGCTCTGGATAAGAGCGTCTGCTAAATGATGTAAATGTAATGATTACCAATGATTACCTATGACGACCAATGATTGATTGTCTATGATTAGATGCTATGATTATCAATGATTACCAATGATGACCAATGATTATCTATGATTAGATGCTATGATTACCAATGATTACCAATGACAACCAATTATTTGTATTTTGTAGGCAGCAGCTACTCTTCCTGGGGTCCAAACATATTAAAGCACTTACATTACATATAAAACAAAATCTATGATTAGATGATAGGATTCCCAATGATGAACAATGATTACCTATGATTAGATGCTACAATTGCAGATGATGACCAATTATGGCCAATGATTACATATGATCAGTTGCTATGATTGCCAATGTTCACCAATGATTACCAATGACTACCAATGATTACATATGATTAGATGCTATGATTACAGATGATTACCAATTATTAGTATGACGACCAATGATCACCTATGATTAGACACTACAATTTCCGATGATTACCAATGATGGCCAATGACGAACAATGATTACCTATGATTAGATGCTATGATTACACACCACTTAATAATATCAAAGGTTCACACTTGACGGACAACACACGCACACCATCCCTGCCTCCTACCCACCCCAGGCATGAACTCGACAAAGATGGTGAGTTTCCTCTGCTCCAGGTCCCTCGTAGAGCCGTAGTACTGAACGATCCGCTCATGATGCAGGTTCTTCAACAACTGGACCTCACACTCCAGAGCATTCACCTCCTAGAGGTAGAGGAGAAGAGGAATTAAACTCATTAGGCTTTAATGTACTGATTATCTGTCAGGTAAATGTGTTCTCAGGTGTAACAGGTACAATCGAAGTCGGAAGTTTACATACAACACTTTAATAAACACATTAAAACTCGTTTTTCAACCACTCCACAAATTTCTTGTTAACAAACTATAGTTTTGGCAAGTCGGTTAGGACATCCACTTTGACACAAGTCATTTTTCCAACAATTGTTTACAGACAGATTATTTCACTTATAATTCACTGTATCACAATTCCAGTGGGTCAGAAGTTTACATACACTAAGTTGGCTGTGCCTTTAAACAGCTTGGAAAATTCCAGAAAATGCTGTCATGGCTTTAGAAGCTTCTGATAGGCTAATTGACATCATTTGAGTCAATTGGAGGTGTACCTGTGGATGTATTTCAAGGCCTACCTCCAAACTCAGTGCCTCTTTGCTTGACATCATGGGAAAATCAAAAGAGATCAGCCAAGACCTCAGAATTTTTTTTGTAGACCTCCACAAGTCTGGTTCATCCCTGGGAGCAATTTCCAAACGCCAGAATGTACCACGTTCATCTGTACAAACAATAGTACGCAAGTATAAACACCATGGGACCATGCAGCCGTCATACCGCTCAGGAAGGAGACGTGTTCTGTCTCCTAGAGATGAACGTACTTTGGTGCGAAAAGTGCAAATCAATCCCAGAACAACAGCAAAGGACCCTGTGAAGATGCTGGAGGAAACAGGTACAAAAGTATCTATATCCACAGTAAAACGAGTCCTATATCAACATAACCTGAAAGGCCGCTCAGCAAGGAAGAAGCCACTGCTCCAAAACCGCCATAAAAAAGCCAGACTACGGTATTCAACTGCACATGGGGACAAAGTATTGGAGTGGCCATCACAAAGCCCTGACCTCAATCCTATAGAAAATTTGTGGGCAGAACTGAAAAAGTGTGTGTGAGCAAGGAGGCCTACAAACCTGACTCAGTTACACCAGCTCTGTCAGGAGGAATGGGCCAAAATTCACCCAACTTATTGTGGGAAGCTTGTGGAAGGCTCCCCGAAACATTTGACCCAAGTTAAACAATTTAAAGGCAATGCTACCAAATACTAATTGAGTGTATGTAAACTTCTGACCCGCTGGGAATGTGATGAAAGAAATAAAAGCTGAAATAAATAATTCTCTCTACTACTATTCTGACATTTCACATTCTTAAAATAAAGTGGTGATCCTAACTGACCTAAGACAGGGAATTTTTACTAGGATTAAATGTCAAGAATTGTGAAAAACTGAGTTTAAATGTATTTGGCTAAGGTGTATGTAAACTTCCGACTTCAACTGTACATCTGACCCTTCCCACTCACCTTGCTGGTCTCCTGACAGTCGGGGTCAAAGGGCACCTGTTTGGCGGCCAGCTCCCGTCCGGTGTCGACGTCGTAACAGAGGTACACCTCCCCAAACGCCCCGCGCCCCAGCAGCTTCCCCTGACGCCAGTTCACCGGTGCCCGCGGGGCTACGAGACAGAACACGTTACAAATTAGGAGAATACTCAACACCACATGCTACACAACAACACGCTACCACATGCTACAACACGCTACAACACATTACAACACGCTACAACACGCTACAACACATTACAACACGCTACAACACATTACAACACATTACAACACCACATGCTACAACACATTACAACACGCTACAACACGCTACAACATGCTACAACACATTACAACACGTTACAACACGCTACAACACATTACAACACGCTAGAACATGCTACAACACGCTACAACACATTACAACACGTTACAACACACTACAACATGCTACAACACATTACAACACGTTACAACACACTACAACACGTTACAACACACTAAAACACATTACAACACGTTACAACACACTAAAACACACTAAAACACATTACAACACGTTACAACACATTACACCACCACATGCAACACAACAACATGTTCTGGTTGAGGTGTTCCCCTCATTAAACTAACTGGTGTAGTGTCTAATGTTCTGGTTGAGGTGTTCTCCTCATTAAACAGTAACTGGTGTAGTGTCTAATGTTCTGGTTGAGGTGTTCCCCTCATTAAACAATAACTGGTGTAGTGTCTAATGTTCTGGTTGAGGTGTTCCCCTCATTAAACAGTAACTGGTGTAGTGTCTAATGTTCTGGTTGAGGTGTTCCCCTCATTAAACTAACTGGTGTAGTGTCTAATGTTCTGGTTGAGGTGTTCCCCTCATTAAACAGTAACTGGTGTAGTGTCTTATGTTCTGGTTGAGGTGTTCCCCTCATTAAACAGTAACTGGTGTAGTGTCTAATGTTCTGGTTGAGGTGTTCCCCTCATTAAACTAACTGGTGTAGTGTCTAATGTTCTGGTTGAGGTGTTCCCCTCATTAAACTAACTGGTGTAGTGTCTAATGTTCTGGTTGAGGTGTTCCCCTCATTAAACAGTAACTGGTGTAGTGTCTAATGTTCTGGTTGAGGTGTACCCCTCATTAAACTAATTTGCATAGTCTGGTAGTTGTATTGTATCCTAGTCGGAAGGTTTTACAATATATATGTCCGCATAAACTACAGTAATTCTAGTCATGTCCGCAAAAACACTACAATGAATACTAGCGCTGCGCGATTTGTGCTTTTTGAGGTTGGTTCGTTTTCTGTCAGATTCTGCTAAATTGATTGCGGTTTTCGAATTGTTAGGATTTTCTTTTTTACATTAAATGCATTATGAAATCAATACAATGATTTGAGCTTTTTAATGGAAATCCCAAAGTCCAAAATAGTGAACATTCAATTGCCAAACATATTCCATTCTCTGTCAGGTCCACATTGGGTAGACATCAATAGAAACATAGGAAATGATATAGTATTTCAGTTGTGTTTGACTATTTTCACATTCCTTAGTGATCCCATCTCTGCTCAGGCAGTAGCAGCCAGTCAGAAAACATTCTGTTCTCCCCATCCTGTCCTGTCTGTAGTCTTCCTATTTAGCTGCTGTAAGTATGCTGGAGAGCTGTCTGATAATCGTTTTACTAGTTCAAATTAGAAAAGGCAGACTTTCACAAACTCTCTCTATCCCCCTCTCTCATGCAGCGATCTGTATCTAACATAAATTAGCAGGCGTTAAAGTATATCCATCTCTGTACGAGCCGGAAAGATCTGTCCCAATGGATGATGGTCTGTAACCAGGTCCATCTCTGTACGAGCCGGAAAGATCTGTCTCAATGGATGATGGTCTGTAACCAGGTCCATCTCTGTACGAGCCGGAAAGATCTGTCTCAATGGATGATGGTCTATAACCAGGTCCATCTCTGTACGAGCCGGAAAGATCTGTCTCAATGGATGATGGTCTATAACCAGGTCCATCTCTGTACGAGCCGGAAAGATCTGTCTCAATGGATGATGGTCTATAACCAGGTCCATCTCTGTACGAGCCGGAAAGATCTGTCTCAATGGATGATGGTCTATAACCAGGTCCATCTCTGTACGAGCCGGAAAGATCTGTCTCAATGGATGATGGTCTATAACCAGGTCCATCTCTGTACGAGCCGGAAAGATCTGTCTCAATGGATGATGGTCTATAACCAGGTCCATCTCTGTACGAGCCGGAAAGATCTGTCTCAATGGATGATGGTCTATAACCAGGTCCATCTCTGTACGAGCCGGAAAGATCTGTCTCAATGGATGATGGTCTATAACCAGGTCCATCTCTGTACGAGCCGGGAAAGATCTGTCTCAATGGATGATGGTCTATAACCAGGTCCATCTCTGTACGAGCCGGAAAGATCTGTCTCAATGGATGAAGATCTCTGTCTCAATGGATGTCTCAATGGATGATGGTCTGTAACCAGGTCCATCTCTGTACGAGCCGGAAAGATCTGTCTCAATGGATGATGGTCTATAACCAGGTTTTCATCCAACATTTTTATGTGATTAAAGTAAATGTCGGATAAAAAATGTAATGACTGGCCTGATGGAAACAAACATTTTCTGTGAACTTTCCCAATGTCGACAAAACTAAATACGCTAGACAAGATGGGATCTTTATGGCGGCAAAATGATTTACACGAGAAATGTCAAACGCTTTTATGCTCAAATATGGATATAATAACCATAATATGAAAGTAAACTTGGACTCACGAGATGACATGTTGTGTGGTCCTCCCACTACGACTCGTTGGGAAAGCATGCAGTTTATTGGGCTACAGGGCTACAGATGAAATAAGTTATGAACTTCACAGGGTGGTGAAAGGGCACGGTGATGAGCTTGATGCTCCTTTCCAATAAATATCGAAGGTCTTATTCTGGTGACATGATGATAAATGCTTGACTAACATTTGACAAACTCTCGCGCTTTTGTCCATAATAATCTCACATAGGCTATGTGTGCGCTCTAGCCAACAACACGCAGATAGCTGAGGCCAGAGCGCACACGCCAATCCCAGAGTGGGCGCGGTCGCTATATAAATCAACAGTGTTTGTGAGAAAACTATTAGTTCAATACATGAGAATTTAACTGCAAAAGGAATTGTATGTGCACTACATCCATCATGTTTGATGGGAAATGAGCATATTGTTTTTAAGTGGATTTTAGAATATTCGCAGGAAAAATGTTTTGTCAATTGGATGGAAACCTAGCTATTGTAGTTCATTACCACGTTTCTGTGCTGAACTACGTTGAAGATTTGCTTAGTGAAAACTACAACTCTCTTCAGCCCATCGTCCCACATAGTTCTTGACTTGATTTCTCTCTAAAGAAATGGCACGTCAGGCTCACAAAAAAACAGAACTAAAATGGTATTCAAGTAATTGAACAGAGTTGGTCAATCAGTTTAAGAACCGAAAAAATTAACAAAAATTAACATTCCGGTTAATCGCTCAGCACTAGTGAACACTATAGTATACTAGTCACGTCTACTGGTCCTTTGTAGCTCAGCTGGTAGAGCACGGCGCTTGTAACACCAGGGTAGTGGGTTCGATCCCCGGGACCACCCATACGTAAAAATGTATGCACACATGACTGTAAGTCGCTTTGGATAAAAGCGTCTGCTAAATGGCATATTATTATTATTATTATTATTATTATGTCTACAGTACTATAGTATTTGTTCATGTGGGAGCTAGTCTGAGTAGACTCCTGACTCGGCTGGATGTGATTAGTGAGGATGTGACAGAGGCTGGCTGAGTGTCAGACTTTGTGGTCGGGACGGAGGGAGGAGAACAGCAACCTACCGGTAACCCTGGTCCCTACGACCCAGCAACCTACCGGTAACCCTGGTCCCTGATGACACAGCAACCTACCGGTAACCCTGGTCCCTACGACACAGCAACCTACCGGTAACCCTGGTCCCTACGACACAGCAACCTACCGGTAACCCTGGTCCTGATGACACAGCAACCTACCGGTAACCCTGATCCCTACGACACAGCAACCTACCGGTAACCCTGGTCCCTACGACACAGCAACCTACCGGTAACCCTGGTCCTGATGACACAGCAACCTACCGGTAACCCTTGTCCCTACGACACAGCAACCTACCGGTAACCCTGGTCCCTACGACACAGCAACCTACTGGTAACCCTGGTCCCTACGACACAGCAACCTACCGGTAACCCTGGTCCCTACGACACAGCAACCTACCGGTAACCCTGGTCCCTACGACATAGCAACCTACCGGTAACCCTGGTCCTGATGACACAGCAACCTACCGGTAACCCTGGTCCTGATGACACAGCAACCTACCGGTAACCCTGGTCCTGATGACACAGCAACCTACCGGTAACCCTGGTCCCTACGACACAGCAACCTACCGGTAACCCTGGTCCCTACGACACAGCAACCTACCGGTAACCCTGGTCCCTGATGACACAGCAGCAACCTACCGGTAACCCTGGTCCTGATGACACAGCAACCTACCGGTAACCCTGGTCCCTACGACACAGCAACCTACCGGTAACCCTGGTCCCTACGACACAGCAACCTACCGGTAAACCCTGGTCCCTACGACACAGCAACCTACCGGTAACCCTGGTCCCTACGACACAGCAACCTACCGGTAACCCTGGTCCCTACGACACAGCAACCTACCGGTAACCCTGGTCCCTACGACATAGCAACCTACCGGTAACCCTGGTCCCTACGACACAGCAACCTACCGGTAACCCTGGTCCCGACGACACAGCAACCTACCGGTAACCCTGGTCCTGATAACACAGCAACCTACCGGTAACCCTGGTCCCTACGACACAGCAACCTACCGGTAACCCTGGTCCCTACGACATAGCAACCTACCGGTAACCCTGGTCCCTACGACACAGCAACCTACCGGTAACCCTGGTCCTGACGACACAGCAACCTACCGGTAACCCTGGTCCCTACGACACAGCAACCTACCGGTAACCCTGGTCCCTACGACACAGCAACCTACCGGTAACCCTGGTCCCTACGACACAGCAACCTACCGGTAACCCTGGTCCCTATGACATAGCAACCTACCGGTAACCCTGGTCCTGATGACACAGCAACCTACCGGTAACCCTGGTCCCTACGACACAGCAACCTACCGGTAACCCTGGTCCCTACGACATAGCAACCTACCGGTAACCCTGGTCCCTACGACACAGCAACCTACCGGTAACCCTGGTCCCTACGACATAGCAAACCTACCGGTAACCCTGGTCCTGATGACACAGCAACCTACCGGTAACCCTGGTCCCTACGACACAGCAACCTACCGGTAACCCTGGTCCCTATGACACAGCAACCTACCGGTAACCCTGGTCCCTACGACACAGCAACCTACCGGTAACCCTGGTCCTGATGACACAGCAACCTACCGGTAACCCTGGTCCCTATGACACAGCAACCTACCGGTAACCCTGGTCCCTACGACACAGCAACCTACCCGGTAACCCTGGTCCTGATGACATAGCAACCTACCGGTAACCCTGGTCCTGATGACACAGCAAACCTACCGGTAACCCTGGTCCTGATGACACAGCAACCTACCGGTAACCCTGGTCCCTACGACACAGCAACCTACCGGTAACCCTGGTCCCTACGACACAGCAACCTACCGGTAACCCTGGTCCCTACGACACAGCAGCCTACCGGTAACCCTGGTCCCTACGACACAGCAACCTACCGGTAACCCTGGTCCCTACGAACACAGCAACCTACCGGTAACCCTGGTCCTGATGACACAGCAACCTACCGGTAACCCTGGTCCCTGATGACCAGCAACCTACCGGTAACCCTGGTCCCTACGACACAGCAACCTACCGGTAACCCCTGGTCCCTACGACACAGCAACCTACCGGTAACCCTGGTCCCTACGACACAGCAACCTACCGGTAACCCTGGTCCCTACGACACAGCAACCTACCGGTAACCCTGGTCCCTACGACACAGCAACCTACCGGTAACCCTGGTCCTGACGACACAGCAACCTACCGGTAACCCTGGTCCCTACGACATAGCAACCTACCGGTAACCCTGGTCCTGATGACACAGCAACCTACCGGTAACCCTGGTCCTACGACACAGCAGCACCTACCAGTAACCCTGGTCCCTACGACACAGCAACCTACCGGTAACCCTGGGTCCTGATGACACAGCAACCTACCGGTAACCCTGGTCCCTACGACACAGCAACCTACCGGTAACCCTGGTCCCTGATGACACAGCAACCTACCGGTAACCCTGGTCCCTACGACACAGCAACCTACCGGTAACCCTGGTCCCTACGACACAGCAACCTACCGGTAACCCTGGTCCCTACGACACAGCAACCTACCGGTAACCCTGGTCCTGACGACACAGCAACCTACCGGTAAGCAACCCCTGGTCCCTACGACACAGCAACCTACCGGTAACCCTGGTCCCTACAACACAGCAACCTACCGGTAACCCTGGTCCCTACGACACAGCAACCTACCGGTAACCCTGGTCCCTACGACACAGCAACCTACCGGTAACCCTGGACCTGATGACACAGCAACCTACCGGTAACCCTGGTCCCTACGACACAGCAAACTACTGGTAACCCTGGTCCCTACGACACAGCAACCTACCAGTAACCCTGGTCCCTACGACACAGCAACCTACCGGTAACCCTGGTCCCTGATGACACAGCAACCTACCGGTAACCCTGGTCCCTACGACACAGCAACCTACCGGTAACCCTGGTCCCTGATGACACAGCAACCTACCGGTAACCCTGGTCCCTACAACACAGCAACCTACCGGTAACCCTGGTACCTACGACACAGCAACCTACCGGTAACCCTGGTCCCTGATGACACAGCAACCTACCGGTAACCCTGGTCCCTATACGACGACACAGCAAACCCTGGTCCCTACGACCGCAACCTACCGTAACCCTGGTCCCTACGACACAGCAACCTACCGGTAACCCTGGGTCCTACGACACAGCAACCTACCGGTAACCCTGGTCCCTACGACACAGCAACCTACCGGTAACCCTGGTCCCTATGACACAGCAACCTACCGGTAACCCTGGTCCCCGATGACACAGCAACCTACCGGTAACCCTGGTCCTGATGACACAGCAACCTACCGGTAACCCTGGTCCCTAACACAGCAACCTAATGGTAACCCTGGTCCCTACGACACAGCAACCTACCGGTAACCCTGGTCCCTACGACACAGCAACCTACGGTAACCCTGGTCCCTATGACACAGCAACCTACCGGTAACCCTGGTCCTGATGACACCGCAACCTACTGGTAACCCTGGTCCCTACGACACAGCAACCTACCGGTAACCCTGGTCCCTACGACACAGCAACCTACCGGTAACCCTGGTCCTGATGACACAGCAACCTACCGGTAACCCTGTCCCTACGACACAGCAACCTACCGGTAACCCTGGTCCCTACGACACAGCAACCTACCGGTAACCCTGGTCCCTACGACATAGCAACCTACCGGTAACCCTGGTCCCTACGACACAGCAACCTACCGGTAACCCTGGTCCTGATGACACAGCAACCTACCGGTAACCCTGGTCCCTACGACACAGCAACCTACCGGTACGAACACCTGGTCCTGATCCCTACACACAGCAACCTACCGGTAACCCTGGTCCCTACGACATAGCAACCTACCGGTAACCCTGGTCCCTATGACACAGCAACCTACCGGTAAACAACAAGCAACCTGGTCCCCACGACACAGCAACCTACCGGTAACCCTGGTCCCTACGACACAGCAACCTACCGGTAACCCTGGTCCCTACGACACAGCAACCTACCGGTACCCTGGTCCCCTACGACACCCTGGTCCCTGGTCCCTACGACACAGCAACCTACCGGTAACCCTGGTCCTGATGACACAGCAACCTACCGGTAACCCTGGTCCTACGACACAGCAACCTACCGGTAACCCTGGGTCCCTGATGACACAGCAACCTACCGGTAACCAACCTACCGGTAACCCTGGTCCCTACGACACAGCAACCTACCGGTAAACCCTGGTCCCTACGACACAGCAACCTACCGGTAACCCTGGTCCCTACGAAACCCTGGTCCCTAGCAACCTACCGGTAACCCTGGTCCCTACGACACAGCAACCTACCGGTAACCCTGGTCCCTACGACACAGCAACCTACCGGTAACCCTGGTCCCTACGACACCAGCAGCAACCTACCGGTAACCCTGGTCCCTACGACACAGCAACCTACCGGTAACCCTGGTCCCTACGACACAGCAACCTACCGGTAACCCTGGTCCCTACGACACAGCAACCTACCGGTAACCCTGGTTCCCTACGACACAGCAACCTACCGGTAACCCTGGTCCCTACGACACAGCAACCTACCGGTAACCCTGGTCCCGACGACACAGCAACCTACCGGTAAACCCTGGTCCTGATGACACAGCAACCTACCGGTAACATAGCAACCTGGTCCTGGACGACACAGCAACCTACCCTACCGGTAACAGCAACCCCTGGTCCTGATGACAAGCACTACAGTAAACCTACCGGTAACCCTGGTCCCTACGACACAGCAACCTACCGGTAACCCTGGTCCCTACGACATAGCAACCTACCGGTAACCCTGGTCCCTACGACACAGCAACCTACCGGTAACCCTGGTCCCTATGACACAGCAACCTACCGGTAACCCTGGTCCCTACGACACAGCAACCTACCGGTAACCCTGGTCCCTACGACATAGCAACCTACCGGTAACCCTGGTCCTGATGACACAGCAACCTACCGGTAACCCTGGTCCCTACGACACAGCAACCTACCGGTAACCCTGGTCCCTACGACACAGCAACCTACCGGTAACCCTGGTCCCTACGACACAGCAACCTACCGGTAACCCTGGTCCCTATGACATAGCAACCTACCGGTAACCCTGGTCCTGATGACACAGCAACCTACCGGTAACCCTGGTCCCTACGACACAGCAACCTACCGGTAACCCTGGTCCCTATGACACAGCAACCTACCGGTAACCCTGGTCCCTACGACACAGCAACCTACCGGTAACCCTGGTCCCTGATGACACAGCAACCTACCGGTAACCCTGGTCCCTGATGACACAGCAACCTACCGGGTAACCCTGGTCCCTACGACACAGCAACCTACCGGTAACCCTGGTCCTACGACACAGCAAACCTAGTAACCTGGTCCTACGAACCAACCTGGTCCTGGATGACGAACAGCAACCTACCGGTAACCCTGGTCCCTACGACACAGCAACCTACCGGTAACCCTGGTCCCTACGACATAGCAACCTACCAGTAACCCTGGTCCCTGACGACACAGCAACCTACCGGTAACCCTGGTCCTATGACACAGCAACCTACCGGTAACCCTGGTCCCTACGACACAGCAGCGGTAACCTGGGTCCTACCGGTAACCCTGGTCCCTACGACACAGCAACCTACTGGTAACCCTGGTCCCTACGACACAGCAACCTACCGGTAACCCTGGTCCCGACGACACAGCAACCTACCGGTAACCCTGGTCCTGATGACACAGCAACCTACCGGTAACCCTGGTCCCGACGACACAGCAACCTACCGGTAACCCTGGTCCTGATAACACAGCAACCTACCGGTAACCCTGGTCCCTACGACACAGCAACCTACCGGTAACCCTGGTCCCTACGACATAGCAAACCTACCGGTAACCCTGGTCCCTACGACACAGCAACCTACCGGTAACCCTGGTCCCTACGACACAGCAACCTACCGGTAACCCTGGTCCCTACGACACAGCAACCTACCGGTAACCCTGGTCCCTACGACATAGCAACCTACCGGTAACCCTGGTCCTGATGACACAGCAACCTACCGGTAACCCTGGTCCCTACGACACAGCAACCTACCGGTAACCCTGGTCCCTACGACATAGCAACCTACCGGTAACCCTGGTCCCTACGACACAGCAACCTACCGGTAACCCTGGTCCCTATGACATAGCAACCTACCGGTAACCCTGGTCCTGATGACACAGCAACCTACCGGTAACCCTGGTCCCTACGACACAGCAACCTACCGGTAACCCTGGTCCCTATGACACAGCAACCTACCGGTAACCCTGGTCCCTACGACACAGCAACCTACCGGTAACCCTGGTCCTGATGACACAGCAACCTACCGGTAACCCTGGTCCCTATGACACAGCAACCTACCGGTAACCCTGGTCCCTACGACACAGCAACCTACCGGTAACCTGGGCCCTGATGACACAGCAACCTACCGGTAACCCTGGTCCTGATGACACAGCAACCTACCGGTAACCCTGGTCCCTACGACACAGCAACCTACCGGTAACCCTGGTCCCTACGACATAGCAACCTACCAGTAACCCTGGTCCCTGATGACACAGCAACCTACCGGTAACCCTGGTCCTGATGACACAGCAACCTACCGGTAACCCTGGTCCTGATGACATAGCAACCTACCGGTAACCCTGGTCCTGATGACACAGCAACCTACCGGTAACCCTGGTCCTGATGACACAGCAACCTACCGGTAACCCTGGTCCCTACGACACAGCAACCTACCGGTAACCCTGGTCCCTACGACACAGCAACCTACCGGTAACCCTGGTCCCTACGACACAGCAGCCTACCGGTAACCCTGGTCCCTACGACACAGCAACCTACCGGTAACCCTGGTCCTGACGACACAGCAACCTACCGGTAACCCTGGTCCCTACGACATAGCAACCTACCGGTAACCCTGGTCCTGATGACACAGCAACCTACCGGTAACCCTGGTCCCTACGACACAGCAACCTACCAGTAACCCTGGTCCCTACGACACAGCAACCTACCGGTAACCCTGGTCCTGATGACACAGCAACCTACCGGTAACCCTGGTCCCTACGACACAGCAACCTACCGGTAACCCTGGTCCTGATGACACAGCAACCTACCGGTAACCCTGGTCCCTGATGACGCAGCAACCTACCGGTAACCCTGGTCCCTACGACACAGCAACCTACCGGTAACCCTGGTCCCTACGACACAGCAACCTACCGGTAACCCTGGTCCCTACGACACAGCAACCTACCGGTAACCCTGGACCTGATGACACAGCAACCTACCGGTAACCCTGGTCCCTACAACACAGCAACCTACCGGTAACCCTGGTCCCTACGACACAGCAACCTACCGGTAACCCTGGTCCCTACGACACAGCAAACTACCGGGTAACCCTGGACCTGATGACACAGCAAACCTACCGGTAACCCTGGTCCCTACGACACAGCAACCTACTGGTAACCCTGGTCCCTACGACACAGCAACCTACCGGTAACCCTGGTCCCTACGACACAGCAACCTACCGGTAACCCTGGTCCCTACGACACAGCAACCTACCGGTAACCCTGGTCCCTACGACACAGCAACCTACCGGTAACCCTGGTCCCTACGACACAGCAACCTACCGGTAACCCTGGTCCTGATGACACAGCAACCTACAGGTAACCCTGGTCCTGATGACACAGCAACCTACCGGTAACCCTGGTCCCTACGACACAGCAACCTACCGGTAACCCTGGTCCCTACGACACAGCAACCTACCGGTAACCCTGGTCCCTACGACACAGCAACCTACCGGTAACCCTGGTCCCTACGACACAGCAACCTACCGGTAACCCTGGTCCTGATGACACAGCAACCTACCGGTAACCCTGGTCCCTACGACACAGCAACCTACCGGTAACCCTGGTCCCTACGACACAGCAACCTACCGGTAACCCTGGTCCCTACGACACAGCAACCTACTGGTAACCCTGGTCCCTACGACACAGCAACCTACCGGTAACCCTGGTCCCTACGACACAGCAACCTACCGGTAACCCTGGTCCCTACGACACAGCACCTACCGGTAACCCTGGTCCCTATGACACAGCAACCTACCGGTAACCCTGGTCCCTACGACACAGCAACCTACTGGTAACCCTGGTCCCTACGACACAGCAACCTACCGGTAACCCTGGTCCCTACGACACAGCAACCTACTGGTAACCCTGGTCCCTACGACATAGCAACCTACCGGTAACCCTGGTCCCTACGACACAGCAACCTACCGGTAACCCTGGTCCCTACGACACAGCAACCTACCGGTAACCCTGGTCCTGATGACACAGCAACCTACTGGTAACCCTGGTCCCTACGACATAGCAACCTACCGGTAACCCTGGTCCCTACGACACAGCAACCTACCGGTAACCCTGGTCCCTACGACACAGCAACCTACCGGTAACCCTGGTCCCTACGACACAGCAACCTACTGGTAACCCTGGTCCCTACGACACAGCAACCTACCGGTAACCCTGGTCCCTACGACATAGCAACCTACCGGTAACCCTGGTCCCTACGACACAGCAACCTACCGGTAACCCTGGTCCCTACGACACAGCAACCTACCGGTAACCCTGGTCCTGACGACACAGCAACCTACTGGTAACCCTGGTCCTGACGACACAGCAACCTACTGGTAACCCTGGTCCTGACGACACAGCAACCTACCGGTAACCCTGGTCCCTACGATACAGCAACCTACCGGTAACCCTGGTCCCTACGACACAGCAACCTACCGGTAACCCTGGTCCCTACGACACAGCAACCTACCGGTAACCCTGGTCCCTGATGACACAGCAACCTACCGGTAACCCTGGTCCCTACGACACAGCAACCTACCGGTAACCCTGGTCCCTACGACATAGCAACCTACCGGTAACCCTGGTCCCTACGACATAGCAACCTACCGGTAACCCTGGTCCTGACGACATAGCAACCTACCGGTAACCCTGGTCCCTACGACATAGCAACCTACCGGTAACCCTGGTCCCTACGACACAGCAACCTACCGGTAACCCTGGTCCTGATGACACAGCAACCTACCAGTAACCCTGGTCCTGATGACACAGCAACCTACCGGTAACCCTGGTCCCTACGACACAGCAAACTACCGGTAACCCTGGTCCTGACGACACAGCAACCTACCGGTAACTCTGGTCCCTACGACATAGCAACCTACCGGTAACCCTGGTCCCTACGACACAGCAACCTACCGGTAACCCTGGTCCCTACGACACAGCAACCTACCGGTAACCCTGGTCCCTACGACACAGCAACCTACTGGTAACCCTGGTCCCTACGACACAGCAACCTACCGGTAACCCTGGACAATACGACACACAAACCTACTGGTAACCCTGGTCCCTACGACACAGCAACCTACCGGTAACCCTGGTCCCTACGACACAGCAACCTACCGGTAACCCTGGTCCTGATGACACAGCAACCTACCGGTAACCCTGGTCCCTACGACAGAGCAACCTACCGGTAACCCTGGTCCCTACGACAGAGCAACCTACCGGTAACCCTGGTCCCTACGACATAGCAACCTACCGGTAACCCTGGTCCCTACGAAACAGCAACCTACCGGTAACCCTGGTCACCATGACACAGCAACCTACCGGTAACCCTGGTCACTACGACATAGCAATCTACCGGTACCCTAGTCCCTACGACACAGCAACCTACCGGTAACCCTAGTCACTACGACACAGCAACCTACCGGTAATCCTGGTCCCTACGACATAGCAACCTACCGGTAACCCTGGTCCCTACGACACAGCAAACTACCGGTAACCCTGGTCCCTACGACACAGCAACCTACCGGTAACCCTGGTCCCTACAACACAGCAACCTACTGGTAATCCTGGTCCCTACGACACAGCAACCTACCGGTAACCCTGGTCCCTACGACACAGCAACCTACCGGTAATCCTGGTCCCTACGACACAGCAACCTACCGGTAACCCTGGTCCCTACGACACAGCAACCTACCGGTAACCCTGGTCCCTACGACACAGCAACCTACCGGTAACCCTGGTCCTGATGACACAGCAACCTACCGGTAACCCTGATCCCTACGACACAGCAACCTACCGGTAACCCTGGTCCCTGATGACACAGCAACCTACCGGTAACCCTGGTCCCTGATGACACAGCAACCTACCGGTAACCCTGGTCCCTACGACACAGCAACCTACCGGTAACCCTGGTCCCTACGACACAGCAACCTACCGGTAACCCTGGTCCTGATGACACAGCAACCTACAGGTAACCCTGGTCCCTACGACACAGCAACCTACCGGTAACCCTGGTCCCTACGACACAGCAACCTACCGGTAACTCTGGTCCCTACGACACAGCAACTTACCGGTAACCCTGGTCCCTACGACACAGCAACCTACCGGTAACCCTGGTACCTACGACACAGCAACCTACCGGTAACCCTGGTCCCTGATGACACAGCAACCTACCGGTAACCCTGGTCCCTACGACACAGCAACCTACCGGTAACCCTGGTCCCTACGACACAGCAACCTACCGGTAACCCTGGTCCCTACGACATAGCAACCTACCGGTAACCCTGGTCCCTATGACACAGCAACCTACCGGTAACCCTGGTCCCGATGACACAGCAACCTACCGGTAACCCTGGTCCTGATGACACAGCAACCTACCGGTAACCCTGGTCCCTAACACATAGCAACCTAATGGTAACCCTGGTCCCTACGACACAGCAACCTACCGGTAACCCTGGTCCCTACGACACAGCAACCTACCGGTAACCCTGGTCCTGATGACACAGCAACCTACCGGTAACCCTGGTCCTGATGACACAGCAACCTACTGGTAACCCTGGTCCCTACGACACAGCAACCTACCGGTAACCCTGGTCCTGATGACACAGCAACCTACCGGTAACCCTGGTCCCTATGACACAGCAACCTACCGGTAACCCTGGTCCCTACGACACAGCAACCTACCGGTAACCCTGGTCCCTACGACACAGCAACCTACCGGTAACCCTGGTCCCTACGACACAGCAACCTACCGGTAACCCTGGTCCTGATGACACAGCAACCTACCGGTAACCCTGGTCCCTACGACACAGCAACCTACCGGTAACCCTGGTCCTGATGACACAGCAACCTACCGGTAACCCTGGTCCCTACGACATAGCAACCTACCGGTAACCCTGGTCCTGATGACATAGCAACCTACCGGTAACCCTGGTCCCTACGACACAGCAACCTACCGGTAACCCTGGTCCCTACGACACAGCAACCTACCGGTAACCCTGGTCCCTACGACACAGCAACCTACCGGTAACCCTGGTCCCTACGACACAGCAACCTACCGGTAACCCTGGTCCCTACGACACAGCAACCTACCGGTAACCCTGGTCCTGATGACACAGCAACCTACCGGTAACCCTGGTCCCTACGACACAGCAACCTACCGGTAACCCTGGTCCCTACGACACAGCAACCTACCAGTAAACCTGGTCCCTACGACACAGCAACCTACCGGTAACCCTGGTCCCTACGACACAGCAACCTACCGGTAACCCTGGTCCCTACGAAATAGCAACCTACCGGTAACCCTGGTCCCTACGACACAGCAACCTACCGGTAACCCTGGTACCTACGACATAGCAACCTACCGGTAACCCTGGTCCCTACGACACAGCAACCTACCGGTAACCCTGGTCCCGACGACACAGGAACCTACCAGTAACCCTGGTCCTGACGACACAGCAACCTACCGGTAACACTGGTCCCTACGACACAGCAACCTACCGGTAACCCTGGTCCCTGATGACACAGCAACCTACCGGTAACCCTGGTCCCTGATGACACAGCAACCTACCGGTAACCCTGGTCCCTACGACACAGCAACCTACCGGTAACCCTGGTCCTGATGACACAGCAACCTACCGGTAACCCTGGTCCTGACGACACAGCAACCTACCGGTAACCCTGGTCCCTACGACACAGCAACCTACCGGTAACCCTGGTCCTGATGACACAGCAACCTACCGGTAACCCTGGTCCCTACGACACAGCAACCTACCGGTAACCCTGGTCCCTACGACATAGCAACCTACCGGTAACCCTGGTCCCTACGACACAGCAACCTACCGTAACCCTGGACCCTACGACACAGCAACCTACCGGTAACCCTGGTCCCTACGACACAGCAACCTACCGGTAACCCTGGTCCCTACGACACAGCAACCTACCAGGTAACCCTGGTCCTGACGACACAGCAACCTACCGGTAACCCTGGTCCCTACAACACAGCAACCTACCGGTAACCCTGGTCCCTACGACATAGCAACCTACCGGTAACCCTGGTCCTGATGACACAGCAACCTACCAGTAACCCTGGTCCTGATGACACAGCAACCTACCGGTAACCCTGGTCCCTACGACACAGCAACCTACCGGTAACCCTGGTCCCTACGACATAGCAACCTACCGGTAACCCTGGTCCCTACGACACAGCAACCTACCGGTAACCCTGGTCCTGATGACACAGCAACCTACCGGTAACCCTGGTCCCTACGACACAGCAACCTACCGGTAACCCTGGTCCCTACGACACAGCAACCTACCGGTAACCCTGGTCCTGACGACACAGCAACCTACCGGTAACCCTGGTCCTGATGACACAGCAACCTACCGGTAACCCTGGTCCTGATGACACAGCAACCTACCGGTAACCCTGGTCCCTACGACACAGCAACCTACCGGTAACCCTGGTCCCTACGACACAGCAACCTACCGGTAACCCTGGTCCCTACGACACAGCAACCTACCGGTAACCCTGGTCCCTACGACACAGCAACCTACCGGTAACCCTGGTCCCTACGACACAGCAACCTACCGGTAACCCTGGTCCCTACGACACAGCAACCTACCGGTAACCCTGGTCCCTACGACACAGCAACCTACCGGTAACCCTGGTCCTGATGACACAGCAACCTACCGGTAACCCTGGTCCCTACGACACAGCAACCTACCGGTAACCCTGGTCCCCTACGACACAGCAACCTACCGGTAACCCTGGTGACACAGCAACCTACCGGTAACCCTGGTCCCTATGACACAGCAACCTACCGGTAACCCTGGTCCCTACGACACAGCAACCTACCGGTAACCCTGGTCCCTACGACACAGCAACCTACCGGTAACCCTGGTCCCTACGACACAGCAACCTACCGGTAACCCTGGTCCCTACGACACAGCAACCTACCGGTAACCCTGGTCCCTACGACACAGCAACCTACCGGTAACCCTGGTCCCTACGACACAGCAACCTACCGGTAACCCTGGTCCTACGACACAGCAACCTACCGGTAACCCTGGTCCTACGACATAGCAACCTACCGGTAACCCTGGTCCCTACGACACAGCAACCTACCGGTAACCCTGGTCCTGATGACACAGCAACCTACCGGTAACCCTGGTCCCTACGACACAGCAACCTACCGGTAACCCTGGTCCCTACGACACAGCAACCTACCGGTAACCCTGGTCCCTACGACACAGCAAACCTAACCCTGGTCCTAACCCTGGTCCCTGACGACACAGCAACCTACCGGTAACCCTGGTCCCTACGACACAGCAACCTACCGGTAACCCTGGTCCCTACGACACAGCAACCTACCGGTAACCCTGGTCCCTACGACACAGCAACCTACCGGTAACCCTGGTCCCTATGACACAGCAACCTACCGGTAAACCCTGGTCCCTACGACACAGCAACCTAACCTACGACACAGCAACCTACCGGTAACCCTGGTCCCTACGACACAGCAACCTACCGGTAACCCTGGTCCTGATGACACAGCAACCTACCGGTAACCCTGGTCCCTACGACACAGCAACCTACCGGTAACCCTGGTCCTGATGACACAGCAACCTACCGGTAACCCTGGTCCCTATGACACAGCAACCTACCGGTAACCCTGGTCCCTACGACACAGCAACCTACCGGTAACCCTGGTCCCTACGACACAGCAACCTACCGGTAACCCTGGTCCCTACGACACAGCAACCTACCGGTAACCCTGGTCCCTACGACACAGCAACCTACCGGTAACCCTGGTCCCTACGACACAGCAACCTACCGGTAACCCTGGTCCCTACGACACAGCAACCTACCGGTAACCCTGGTCCCTACGACACAGCAACCTACCTGGTAACCCTGGTCCCCTATGACACAGCAACCTACCGGTAACCCTGGTCCCTATGACACAGCAACCTACCGGTAACCCTGGTCCCTACGACACAGCAACCTACCGGTAACCCTGGTCCCTACGACACAGCAACCTACCGGTAACCCTGGTCCCTACGACACAGCAACCTACCGGTAACCCTGGTCCCTACGACACAGCAACCTACCGGTAACCCTGGTCCCTACGACACAGCAACCTACCGGTAACCCTGGTCCCTACGACACAGCAACCTACCGGTAACCCTGGTCCCTACGACACAGCAACCTACCGGTAACCCTGGTCCCTATGACACAGCAAACCTACCGGTAACCCTGGTCCCTGATGACACAGCAACCTACCGGTAACCCTGGTCCCTGATGACACAGCAACCTACCGGTAACCCTGGTCCCTGATGACACAGCAACCTACCGGTAACCCTGGTCCCTACGACACAGCAACCTACCGGTAACCCTGGTCCCTACGACACAGCAACCTACCGGTAACCCTGGTCCCTACGACACAGCAACCTACCGGTAACCCTGGTCCTGATGACACAGCAACCTACCGGTAACCCTGGTCCCTACGACACAGCAACCTACCGGTAACCCTGGTCCCTACGACACAGCAACTACCGGTAACCCTGGTCCCTGATGACGCAGCAACCTACCGGTAACCCTGGTCCCTACGACACAGCAACATACCGGTAACCCTGGTCCCTGATGACACAGCAACCTACCGGTAACCCTGGTCCCTGATGACATAGCAAACCCTACCGGTAACCCTGGTAACCCTGATGACACAGCAACCTACCGTAACCCTGGGTCCTGATACGACACAGCAACCTACCGGTAAGCAACCTACCTGGTCCCTGGTGACACAGCAACCTACCGGTAACCCTGGTCCCTACGACACAGCAACCTACGGTAACCCTGGTCCCTACGACACAGCAACCTACCGGTAACCCTGGTCCCGACGACACAGCAACCTACCAGTAACCCTGGTCCCTGACGACACAGCAACCTACCGGTAACCCTGGTCCCTACGACACAGCAACCTACGGTAACCCTGGTCCCTGACGACATAGCAACCTACCGGTAACCCTGGTCCTGATGACACAGCAACCTACCGGTAACCCTGGTCCCTGATGACACAGCAATCTACTGGTAACCCTGGTTCCCTACGACACAGCAAACCTACCGGTAACCCTGGTCCTGATGACACAGCAAACTACCGGTAACCCTGGTCCCTGACGACACAGCAACCTACCGGTAACCCTGGTCCCTACGACACAGCAACCTACCGGTAACCCTGGTCCCTACGACACAGCAACCTACCGGTAACCCTGGTCCCTGATGACACAGCAACCTACCGGTAACCCTGGTCCCTACGACACAGCAACCTACCGGTAACCCTGGTCCCTACGACACAGCAACCTACCGGTAACCCTGGTCCCTACGACACAGCAACCTACCGGTAACCCTGGTCCCTACGACACAGCAACCTACCGGTAACCCCTGGTCCTGACGACACAGCAACCTACCGGTAACCCTGGTCCTGATGACACAGCAACCTACCGGTAACCCTGGTCCCTACGACACAGCAATCTACTGGTAACCCTGGTTCCTACGACACAGCAACCTACTGGTAACCCTGGTCCTGATGACACAGCAACCTACCGGTAACCCTGGTCCCTACGACACAGCAACATTCCGGTAACCCTGGTCCCTACGACATAGCAACCTACCGGTAACCCTGGTCCCTACGACACAGCAACCTACCGGTAACCCTGGTCCTGATGACACAGCAACCTACCGGTAACCCTGGTCCCTACGACACAGCAACCTACCGGTAACCCTGGTCCCTACGACATAGCAACCTACCGGTAACCCTGGTCCCTACGACACAGCAACCTACCGGTAACCCTGGTCCCTACGACACAGCAACCTACCGGTAACCCTGGTCCCTACGACACAGCAACCTACCGGTAACCCTGGTCCCTACGACACAGCAACCTACCGGTAACCCTGGTCCTGACGACACAGCAACCTACCGGTAACCCTGGTCCCTACAACACAGCAACCTACCGGTAACCCTGGTCCCTACGACACAGCAACCTACCGGTAACCCTGGTCCTGATGACACAGCAACCTACCGGTAACCCTGGTCCTGATGACACAGCAACCTACCCGGTAACCCTGGTCCTGATGACACAGCAACCTACCGGTAACCCTGGTCCTGTCCTGATGACACAGCAACCTACCGGTAACCCTGGGTCCTGACGACACAGCAACCTACCGGTAACCCTGGTCCCTACGACACAGCAACCTACGGTAACCCTGGTCCCTACGACATAGCAACCTACCGGTAACCCTGGTCCCTACGACACAGCAACCTACCGGTAACCCTGGTCCCTACGACACAGCACCTACCGGTAACCCTGGTCCCTATGACACAGCAAACCTACCGGTAACCCTGGTCCTACTACACAGCAACCTACCGGTAACCCTGGTCCCTACGACACAGCAACCTACGGTAACCCTGGTCCCTACGACACAGCAACCTACCGGTAACCCTGGTCCTGATGACACAGCAAACCTACCGGTAACCCTGGTCCCTACGACACAGCAACCTACCGGTAACCCTGGTCCTGATGACACAGCAAACCTACTGGTAACCCTGGTCCCTACGACACAGCAACCTACCGGTAACCTGGTCCCTACGACACAGCAACCTACCGGTAACCCTGGTCCCTACGACACAGCAACCTACCGGTAACCCTGGTCCCTACGACACAGCAACCTACTGGTAACCCTGGTCCCTACGACACAGCAACCTACCGGTAACCCTGGTCCCTACGACATAGCAACCTACCGGTAACCCTGGTCCCTACGACACAGCAACCTACCGGTAACCCTGGTCCCTACGACATAGCAACCTACCGGTAACCCTGGTCCTGATGACACAGCAACCTACCGGTAACCCTGGTCCCTGATGACGCAGCAACCTACCGGTAACCCTGGTCCCTACGACATAGCAACCTACCGGTAACCCTGGTCCTGATGACACAGCAACCTACCGGTAACCCTGGTCCCTACGACACAGCAACCTACCGGTAACCCTGGTCCCTACGACACAGCAACCTACCGGTAACCCTGGTCCTGAAATGAACCCACAATCTATCTGCAATATTATAGCTGATCTACCCCCAAAAAAGTAATAATATATGCATTTTTTAAATAACCCTGGTCCCTATGACACAGCAACCAAGCTTCCCAGCAGTAGGGGGCAGTAGACTCCAATGTTCTGCTAGAATGATCTATTCTCTGCCTTTTCCTCTCCAGTCAGTCTTCTGTTCAGAAAGAATGACACATCCACACCAGAGCTCTGATTCACCCCACTTAGGGGGGTCATTAGCAGTAGTCTTTACCAAACGCCGGTCTTCAGCGGGGGACTTTACTCACATGCGGCTGCTTCTCTGTGGGGGCAGCTCTTCTCTGTGGCTCGGCCCAGTGTTCTGAGGTCGCTGTACTGCAGCGTGCTGTCTCCGTTGTAGCTCCGCGTCCGACTGGACGGAACCAGCTGGAACAGGTTCTCCTGAGGCATGAAGCTCCGAGGGAACGTCCTGCGACCTGGACACGAACCCGCACCAAAAGAGCATACATGTTAATTCTATGCACAAACTCAATGTACTGTGCTCATAAATACTGTTCGAATAAACTATTTACATTTCAAATCAAATCTTATTTGTCACATGCTTCGTAAACAGGTGTGGACTAACAGTGAAATGCTTACGTACGGAGCCTTCCCAACAACACAGAGAGAAAGAAAATAACTGAAAAGGAAAACATGAAATAATAGATACACAATGATAACTCGGCTGTATACATGGGGTAGCTGTACTTAGTCGATGTGCAGGGGTACGAGGTAATTAAGGTAGGTATGTACATATAACTAGGAATAAAGTGACAGAGTACTTTTTTTTTGTTGGTACATTTTAGTCATTTATCAGACGCTCTTATCCAGAGCGACTTACAGGAGCAATTAGGGTTAAGTGCCTTGCTCAAGGGCACATAGGCATATTTTTCACCTAGTCTGCTCGGGGATTCAAACCAGCAACCTTTTGGTTACTGGCTCAACACTCTTAACCGCTAGTCTATCTGCCGCCCTAGTAAACAGTAGCAGCAGCGTATGTGATGAGTCAAAGAAGTGTCAATGCAGATGGTCTGGGTAGCTATTTGGTTAACTACTTAGCAGTCCTATGGCTTGGGGGTAGAAGCTGTTCAGGGTCCTGTTGGTTCCATACTTGGTGTCTCGGTACAGCTTGCTGTGTAGTAGCAGAGAGAACAGTCTATGACTTGGGTGGCTGGAGTCTTTGACAATTTTTAGGGACTTCCTCTGACACCGCCTGGTATAGAGGTCCTGGATGGCAGGGAGCTTTGCCACAGTGATGTGTTGGGCCGTCCGCACTGCCCTCTGTAGCGCCTTGCGGTTGGATGCCAAGCAGTTTCCATACTTAAGTGGTGATGCAGCCAGTCAAGATTCTCTCAATGGTGCAACTGTATAACTTCTTGAGGATCTGAGGGCCCATGCCAAATATTTTCAGCATCCTGAGGGGGAAGAGGCGTTGTCGTGCCCTCTTCATGACTGTGTTGGTGCGTTTGGACCATGATTGATCATTAGTGATGTGGACACAGAGGAACTTGAAGCTCTCGACCAGCTCCACTACAACCCTGTTGATGCGAATGGGGACATGCTCGGCCCTCTGTTTCCTGTAGTCCACGGTCAGCTCCTTTGTCTTGCTCACGCTGAAGGAGAGGTTGTTGTCCTGGCACCACACTGCCAGGTCTCTGACCTCCTCCCTATAGGCTGTCTCATCGTTGTCGGTGATCAGGCCTACCACCGTCGTGTTGTCGGGAAACTTAATGATGGTGTTGGAGTCGTGCCTGGCCACGCAGTCGTGGGTGAACAGGGAGTACAGGAGGGGACTAAGTACACACCCCCTGAGGGGCCCCCGTGTTGAGGATCAGCGTGGCGGAAGTGTTGCTTACCCTTACCACCTGGCGTAAGGAAGTCCAGGATCCAATTGCAGAGGGAGGTGTTCAGTCTAGGGTCCTTAGATTAGTGATGAGCTTGGAGGACACTACAGTCTTGAACGCTGAGCTGTATTCAATGAAAAGCATTCTTATGTAGGTGTTGCTTTTCTCCAAGTGGGAAAGGGCAGTGTGGAGTGAGATTGAGATTGCGTCATCTGTGGATCTGTTGGGGCGGTATGCACATTGGATTGGGTCCAGGGTGTCTGGGATGATGGTGTTGATGTGAGCGATGACCAGATGGCTCCAGATGTGAGGTTACCTTGGCTACGGGGCAATAGTAATTTAGGCACGTTACCTTGGCGTTCTTAGGCGCAGGAACTGGTGGTCTGCTTTGAAACATGTCACTTCTGGTCAAAGGTTTAGAACACCTACTCATTCAAGGGTTTTTCTTTATTTTTACTATTTTCTACATTGTAGAATAATACTGAAGACATCAAAACTATGAAATAACACATATGGAATCATGTAGTAACCAAATAAGTGTTAAACAAATCAATATATATTTTAGATTTGAGATTCTTCAAAGTAGCCACCCTTTGCCTTGATAACAGCTTTGCACACTCTTGGCATTCTGTCAACCAGCTTCACCTGGAATGCTTTTCCAACAGTCTTGAAGGAGTTCCCACATATCACTTGTTGGCTGCTTTTCCTTCACTCTGAAGTCCGACTCATCCCAAACCATCTCAATTTGGTTGATGTCAGGGGATTGTGGAGGCCAGGTCATCTGATGCAGCACTCCCATCACTCTCCTTCTTGGTCAAATAGCCCTTACACAGCCTGGAGGTGTTTTGGTTCATTGTCCTGTTGAAAAACAAATGACAGTCCCACTAAGCCCAAACCAGATGGGGTGGTGTATCGCTGCAGAATGCTGTGGTAGCCATGCTGGTTAAGTGTGCCTTGAATTCTAAATAAGTCACAGACAGTGTCACCAGCAAAGCACTCCCACACCATCACACCTCCTCCTCCATGCTTTACGGTGGGAACCACACATGCAGAGATCATCCATTCACCTTCTCTGCGTCTCACAAAGACACAGAGGTTGGAACCAATAATCTCCAATTTGGACTCCAGACCAAAGGACACATTTCCACCGGTCTAATGTCAATTGCTTGTGTTTCTCTTCTTATTGATGTCCTTTAGTAGTGGTTTCTTTGCAGCAATTCGACCATGAAGGCCTGATTCACACAGTCTCCTCTGAACAGTTGATGTTGAGGTGTGTCTGTGACTTGAACTCTGTGAAGCATTTCTTTGGGCTGCAATTTCTGAGGCTGGTATTTCTAATGAACTTATCCTCTGCAGCAGAGGTAACTCTGGATCTTCCATTCCTGTGGTGGTCCTCATGAGAGCCAGTTTCATCATAGCGCTTGATGTGTCTGTTACTTGAACTCTGTGAAGCATTTACAGTTGAAGTCGGAAGTTTACATACACTTAGGTTGGAGTCATTAAAACTCGTTTTTCAACCACTCCACACATTTCTTGTTAACAAACTATAGTTTTGGCAAGTCGGTTAGGACATCTACTTTGTGCATGACACAAGTAATTTTTCCAACAATTGTTTACAGACAGATTATTTCACTTATAATAAACTGTATCACAATTCCAGTGGGTCAGAAGTTTACATACACTAAGTTGACTGTGCCTTTAAACAGCTTGGAAAATTCCAGAAAATGATGTCATGGCTTTAGAAGCTTTTGATAGGCTAATTGACATCATTTGAGTCAATTGGAGGTGTACCTGTGGATGTATTTTCAAGGCCTACATTCAAACTCAGTGCCTCTTTGCTTGACATCATGGGAAAATCCAAAGAGATCAGCCAAGACCTCAGAAAACAAATTGTAGACCACAAGTCTGGTTCATCCTTGGGAGCAATTTCCAAACGCCTGAAGGTACCACGTTCATCTGTACAAACAATAGTACGCAAGTATAAACACCATGGGACCATGCAGCCGTCATACCGCTCTGGAAGGAGACACATTCTGTCTCCTAGAGATGAACGTACTTTGGTGCGAAAAGTGCAAATCAATCCCAGAGCAACAGCAAAGGACCTTGTGAAGATGCTGGAGGAAACAGGTACAAAAGTATCTATATCCACAGTAAAACGAGTCCTATATCGACATAACCTGAAAGGGCGCTCAGCAAGGAAGAAGCCACTGCTCCAAAACCGCCATAAAAAAGCCTACGGTTTGCAACTGCACATGGGGACAAAGATCGTACTTTTTGGAGAAATGTCCTCTGGTCTGATGAAACAAAAATAGAACTGTTTGGCCATAATACCATCGTTATGTTTGGAGGAAAAAGGGGGAACTTGCAAGCCGAAGAACACCATCCCAACCGTGAAGCACGGGAGTGGTAGCATCATGCTGTGGGGGTGCTTTGCTGCAGGAGGGACTGGTGCACTTCACAAAATAGATGGCATCATGAGGAAGGAAAATTATGTGGATATATTGAAGCAAAATCTCAAGACATCAGTCAGGAAGTTAAAGCTTGGTCGCAAATGGGTCTTCCAAATGGACAATGACCCCAAGCATACTTCCAAAGTTGTGGCAAAATGGCTTAAGGACAAGAAAGTCAAGGTACTGGAGTGGCCATCACAAAGCCCTGACCTCAATCCTATAGAAAATGTGTGGGCAGAACTGAAAAAGCGTGTGCGAGCAAGGAGGCCTACAAACCTGACTCAGTTACACCAGCTCTGTCAGGAGGAATGGGCCAAAATTCACCCAACTTATTGTGGGAAGCTTGTGGAAGGCTACTCGAAACATTTGACCTAAGTTAAACAATTTAAAGGCAATGCTACCAAATACTAATTGAGTGTATGTAAACTTCTGACCCACTGGGAATGTGATGAAAGAAATAAAAGCTGAAATAAATCATTCTCTCTACTATTATTCTGACATTTTACATTCTTAAAATAAAGTGGTGATCCTAACTGACCTAAAACAGATCATTTTTACTAGGATTAAATGTCAGGAATTGTGAAACACTGAGTTTAAATGTATTTGGCTAAGGTGTATGTAAACCTCCGACTTCAACTGTATTTGGGCTGCAATTTCTGAGGCTGGTAACAAAGAGTTCAATCTTGGTTTCATCAGACCAGAGAATCTTGTTTCTCATGGTCTGAGAGTCCTTTAGGTTCCTTTTGGCAAACTACAAGTGGGCTGTCATGTGGCCTTTACTGAGGAGTGGCTTCCGTCTGGCCACTCTACCATAAAGGCCTGATTGGTGGAGTGCTGCAGAGATGGTTGTCCTTCTGGAAGGTTCTCCCATTTCCAAAGAGGAACTCTAGAGCGCTGTCAGAGTGACCATCAGGTTCTTGGTCACCTCCCTGACCAAGGCCCTTCTCCCCCGATTGCTCAGTTTGGCCAGGCGGCCAGCTCTAGGAAGAGTCTTGGTGGTTCCAAACTTATTCCATTTAAGAATGATGGAGGCCACTGTGTTCTTGGGGACCTTCAGTGTTGCAGAAATGTTTTGGTACCCTTCCCCAGATCTGTGCCTCGACACAATCCTGTCTCTACGGACAATTCCTTCGACCTCATGGCTTGGTTTTTGCTCTGAAATGCACTGTCAACTGTGGAACCTTATATAGATAGGTGTGTGCCTTTCCGAATCATGTCCAATCATTTGAATTTACCACAGATGGACTCCAATCAAGTTGTAGAAACATCTCAAGGATGATCAATCTTCAGAAAAGTGTCTGTCCATTTTTCTTCATTCCTTGCCATCTCCGTTACCTCAATGAGGTCAGAGGCCGTTTACTAAAGTTCTGTTTCAGACCGACACCTCCATGTCATCCTCTCCTGCAAGACACTTTCTCCTCCAAGTCCATTCAATTCTCCATTCAAATCAAATCAAATCAATTTATATTGGTCACACACACATATTTAGCAGATGTTATTGCGGGTGTAGCGAAATGCTTGTGTTTCTAGCTCAAACAGTGCAATAATATCAAACAATTCAAAACAATACACACAAATCTAAAAGTAAAAGAATGGAATTAAGAAATATATAAATATTAATACGAGCAATGTCGGAGTGGCATTGACAAAAATACAGTAGAATAGAATACAGTATATACATATGAGATGAGTAAAGCAGTATGTAAACATTATTAAAGTGACTAGTGTTCCATTATTAAAGTGGCCAGTGATTCCATGTCTATGTATATAGGGCAGCAGCCTCTAAGGTGCAGGGTTGAGTAACCGGGTGGTAGCCGGCTAGTGATGGTTATTTAACAGTCTGACGGCCTTGAGATAGAAGCTGTTTTTCAGTCTCTTGGTCCCAGCTTTGATGCACCTGTACTGACCTTGCCTTCTGGATGATAGCGGGGTGAACAGGCAGTGGCTCGGGTGGTTGATGTCCTTGATGATCTTTTTGGCCTTCCTGTGACATCGGGTGCTGTATGTGTCTTGGAGGGCGGGTAGTTTGCCCCCGGTAATGCGTTCGGCGGACCGCACCACCCTCTGGAGAGCCCTGCAGTTGCGGGCGGTACAGTTGCTGTACCAGGCGGTGATACAGCCCGACAGGATGCTCTCAATTGTGCATCTGTAAAAGTTTGTGAGGGTTTTAGATGCCAAGCCACATTTCTTCAGCCTCCTGAGGTTGAAGAGGCACTGTTGCGCCTTCTTCACCACACTGTCTGTGTGGGTGGACCATTTCAGATTGTCAGTGATGTGTACGCCAAGGAACTTGAAGCTTTCCACCTTCTCCCCTGCGGTCCCGTCGATGTGGATAGGGGGGTGCACCCTCTTCTGTTTCCTGAAGTCCACGATCAGCTCCTTTGTTTTGTTGACGTTGAGGGAGAGGTAATTTTCCTGGCACCACACTCCCAGAGCCCTCACCTCCTCCCTGTAGGCGGTCTCGTCATTGTTGGTAATCAAGCCTACTACTGTTGTGTCATCTGTAATTTTGATGATTGAGTTGGAGGCGTGCTTGGCTACGCAGTCATGGGTGAACAGGGAGTACAGGAGGGGGCTGAGCACGCACCCTTGTAGGGCCCCTGTGTTGAGGATCAGCGTAGTGGAGGTGTTGTTTCCTACCTTCACCACCTGGGGGGCGGCCCGTCACGAAGTCCAGGACCCAGTTGCACAGGGCGGGGTTCAGACCCAGGGCCCTGAGCTCAGTTCCCTCCTGTATTCCCTGTTCACCCATGACTGCATGGCCAGGCATGACTCCAACACCATCATTAAGTTTGCCGACGACACATCAGTGGTAGGCCTGATCACCGACAACGATGAGACAGCCTATAAGGAGGAGGTCAGAGACCTGGACATGTGGTGCCAGGATAACAACCTCTCCCTCAACGTGATCAAGACAAAGGAGATGATTGTGGACTACAGGAAAAAAAAGAGGACTGAGCACGCCCCCATTCTCATCGACGGGGCTGTAGTGGAACAGGTTGAGAGCTTCAAGTTCCTTGGTGTCCACATCCCCAACAAACTATCATGGTCCAAACACACCAAGACAGTTGTGAAGAGGGCATGACAAAGCCTATTCCCCCTCAGGAGACTGAAAAGATTTGGCATGGGTCCTCAGATCCTCAAAACGTTCTACAGCTGCACCATCGAGAGCATCCTGACTGGTTGCATCACCGCCTGGTATGGCAACCTCCGACCGCAAGGCACTACAGAGGGTAGTGCGTACAGCCCAGTACATCACTGGGGCCGAGCTCTCTGCCATCCAGGACCTCTATACCAGGCGGTGTCAAAGGAAGACCCTAAAAATGTTTGAAGACTCCAGCCACCCTAGTCATAGACTGTTCTCTCTGCTACCGCACGGCAAGTGGTACCTGAGCGCCAAGTCTAGGTCCAAAAGGATTCTTAACAGCTTCTACCCCCAAGCCATAAGAGTGCTGAACAGCTAATCATGGCTACCCGGACTATTTGCATTGTCCCCCCCCCCACCCACTTTTACGCTGCTGCTACTCTGTTAATTATTTATGCATAGTCACTTTAACTCTACCTACATGTACATATTACCTCAATTACCTCGACTAGCAGGTGCTCCCGCACATTGACTCTGTACCAGTCCCCCTGTATATAGCCTCCCTACTGTTATTTCCCATTGACTCTGTACCGGTACCCCCTGTATATAGCCTCTCTACTGTTATTTCCCATTGACTCGGTACCGGTACCCCCTGTATATAGCCTCCCTACTGTTATTTCCCATTGACTCGGTACCGGTACCCCCTGTATATAGCCTCCCTACTGTTATTTCCCATTGACTCTGTACCGGTACCCCTGTATATAGCCCTCCCTACTGTTCTTTTTCTCCTTGACTCTGTACCGGTACCCCCTGTATATAGCTTCTCCCTACTGTTATTTCACATTGACTCTGTCTCGGTCTCCCCCTGTATCTAGCCTCTCTACTCTATATAGCCTCTCTACTGTATATAGTCTCTCTCTCTCTCTCGATCTCTCTCTCTCTCTCTCATCTCTCTCTCTCTCTCTCTCTCTCTCTCTCTCTCTCTCTCTCTCTCTCTCTCTCTCTCTCTCTCTCTCTCTCTCTCTCTCTCTCTCATCTCTCTCTCTCTCTCTCTCTCTCTCTCTCTCTCCCTCTCCTCTCTCTCCTCTCTCCCTCCTCCCTGCTCTCTCTCAATTCAGTTCAATAGACTTTATTGACATGTCAAGTAAAATTACTTACATTGTCAAAGTATACATATAACAAAAATGGTGGGACCAACAGCAATAATAATAGTAGTAGTGGAAATGGGATTACCATTAACAGCAACTACAACAACAATATTAATGAGAATAACAATACATTAAAGCAATAGTAGTCGACCAGTCTCAACATGACTGAGAAGACACATTACATGGTATGAAAGCCAAAACAAAACAGGAGGACACATATTTGCCTGCCAAAATTGCACATTTTGGCTTTTCACCCAATAAATATTGGATTTTTATTTATTTTATAGTTTCAAATTCTTTGTACTGAATGATAATTTTGGGAAAGAAAGATTCTCTTAGGTCTGAGTATTTCTCTCTCTCTCTCTCTCTCTCTCTCTCTCTCTCTCTCTCTCTCTCTCTCGCTCTCTCGCTCTCTCGCTCTCTCCTTCCCCTCCCTGCTCTCTCCTTCCCCTCCCTGCTCTCTCTCTCTCTCCTTCCTCTCCCTGCGCTCTCTCTCGCTCTCCTTCCCCTCCCTGCTCTCTCTCTCTCCTCTCCTTCCTCTCTCCCTCTCTCCCCCTCTCTGTCTCTCTCTCTCTCTCTCTCTCTCTCTCTCTCCTGCGCTCTCTCTCTCTCTCTCCTTCCCCTCCCTGCTCTCTCTCTCTCCTCTCTCCTCTCCTCCTCTCTCTCTCTCTCTCCTTCTCCCTCCCTGCTCTCTCTCTCTCCTCCCCTCCCTGCTCTCTCTCTCTCCTTCCCCTACATTATATAAAGCATGCAGGTATTCTCTCTCTCTCTCTCTCTCTCTCCTTCCCCTACATTATATAAAGCATGCAGGTATTCTCTCTCTCTCTCTCTCCCTGCTCTCTCCTTCCCCTACCCCAGGTATTCTCTGTCCTCTCTCTCTCTCCTTCCCCTACATTATATAAAGCATGCAGGTATTCTCTCTCTCCCTCTCTCTCTCTTTCCCCTGTTGTTATCCAGCTCCCAGAGACATACATAGGAAATATAAATGAGTGGAGTAAAGGTTAGCCTGCTAATTTCTCTTCCCTATGGGAGTGGTTGGGTGCCTGGTGGAGTCTCCTTCCCTATGGGAGTGGTTGGGTGCCTGGTGGAGTCTCCTTCCCTATGGGAGTGGTTGGGTGCCTGGTGGAGTCTCCTTCCCTATGGGAGTGGTTGGGTGCCTGGTGGAGTCTCCTATCAGTGTTATTCAGTAGGGTGATAGTGCAGCATTGTTCAGGAGAAGCCCTCTTACCATCACTGTAGTCTTTACTACCATTGGACAAGTGGAACTGTCGGGGGAAAGTCCCTCCTTTACTGTTGCGCCCTGCAGGGGGACAAGAGACACACATAGTCAGTCAGTCAGGTAGAGGGGAGACAGGGGGAGGTAGAGGGGAGACCGGGGGAGGTAGAGGGGACAGGGGGAGGTAGAGGGGAAAGTCCCGGGGGAGGTTAGAGGGGAGACAGGGAGGTAGAGGGGAGACAGGGGAGGTAGAGGGGAGACAGGGGGAGGTAGAGGGGAGACAGGGGGAGGTAGAGGGGAGACCGGGGGAGGTAGAGGGGGGAGACCGGGGGAGGTAGAGGGGAGACAGGGGGAGGTAGAGGGGAGCAGGGGGAGGGGAGGACAGGGGGAGTAGAGGGGAGACAGGGGGAGGTAGAGGGGAGACAGGGGGAGGTAGAGGGGAGACAGGGGGGAGGGTAGAGGGAGACAGGGGGAGTAGAGGGGGACAGGTAGGAGGTAGAGGGGAGAGGGGGGGTAGAGGAGGAGACAGGGAGAGGTAGAGGGGGAGGGAGACAGGGGGAGGTAGAGGGGGGACAGAGGGGAGTAGGGGGGAGGAGAGGGGGAGGTAGAGGGGAGACAGGGGGGGGTAGAGGGGAGACAGGGGGAGGGTAGAGGGGGAGACAGGGGGAGGTAGAGGGGAGGACAGGGGAGAGTAGAGGGAGGTAGAGGGGATGGAGAGAGGGGGAGGTAGGAGGGACAGGGGGAGGTAGAGGGGAGTAGAGGGGGAGGTAGAGGGGGGAAGGAAGAGGTAGAGGGGAGGACCGGGGGAGGGTAGAGGGGGGACACAGGGGGAGGTAGAGGGGAGGAGGGAGAGAGGTAGACAAGAGGGGGGGTAGTAGAGGGGAGGTAGAGGGGAGACAGGGGGAGGTAGAGGGGGAGGTAGAAGGGAGACAGGGGGAGGTAGAGGGGGACAGGGGGAGGTAGACAGAGGGGATACAGAGGGAGGTAGAGGGGAGACAGGGGGAGGTAGAGGGGATACAGGGGACGGTAGAGGGAGACAGGGGGAGGTAGAGGGGAGGACAGGGGGAGGTAGAGGGGAGACGGGAGGTAGAGGGGAAGACAGGGGGAGGAGAGGGGAGGTAGAGGGGGAGGTAGAGGGGGAGACAGAGGGGGAGGTAGAGGGGAGACAGGGGGAGGTAGAGGGGAGGTAGGGGGAGACAGAGGGGAGACAAGGGGGAGGTAGTAGAGGGAGACAGAAGGGGGAGGTAGAGGGGAAGGGCAAGTAGAGAGGAGACAGGGGGGAGGTAGAGGGGAGACAGGGGGAGGTAGAGGGGAGACAGGGGGGAGGTAGTAGAGGGAGACAGGGGGAGGTAGAGGGGAGACAGGGGGAGGTAGAGGGGAGACAGGGGGAGGTAGAGGGGAGACAGGGGGAGGTAGAGGGGGAGGAGAGGGGAGAGGGGAGGGAGAGGGGGAGGTAGAGGGAGACAGGGGAGGTAGAGGGGAGAGGGGGAGGGGGGGGGTGGAGGGGGGAGACAGGGGGAGGTAGAGGGGATACAGGGGGAGGGGGAGGTAGAGGGGAGGAGGTAGAGGGGAGACAGGGGGAGGTAGAGGGGGAGACAGGGGGAGGTAGAGGGGAGAGGGAGACAGGGGGAGGTAGAGGGGAGACAGGGGAGGTAGAGGGGAGGACAAGGGGGGAGGTAGAGGGGAGACAGGGGGAGGTAGAGGGGAGACAGGGGGAGGTAGAGGGTGAGACAGGGGGGGGGTAGAGGGGAGACAGGGGGGGGAGGTAGACAGGGGGAGGTAGAGGGGGAGACAGGGGGAGGTAGAGGGGAGACAGGGGGAGGTAGAGGGGAGACAGGGGGAGGTGTAGAGAGGAGACAGGGGGAGGTAGAGAGGGAGGAGAGAGGGAGACAGGGGGAGGTAGAGGGAGACAGGGAGAAGGTAGAGGGGAGACAGGGGGAGGTAGAGGGGAGACAGGGGGAGGTAGAGGGGAGGGTAGAGGGGGGAGACAGGGAGGTAGAGGGAGACAGGGGTAGAGGTAGAGGGGGAGGACAGGGGGAGGGTAGAGGGGAGACAGGGGGAGGTAGAGGGGAACAGGGGAGGAGGGTATAGGGGAGAGGGGGAGGTAGAGGGGAGACAGGGCGAGGTAGAGGGGATACAGGGGGAGGTAGAGGGGGAGACAGGGGAGGTAGAGGGGAGACAGGGGGAAGGGTAGAGAGGGGAGGAGAGGGGGAGGTAGGAGGGGAGACAGGGGGAGGTAGAGGGGAGACAGGGGGAGGTAGAGGGGAGACAGGGGGAGGTAGAGGGGACAGGAGAG
>CM072254.1:41764345-41769345 GCA_036851935.1 Coregonus suidteri
TGGTAAATTTGTTGAACACAGAGATTGATTAAACGTTTATTAAAAGTAAAACGTGAATAGTTTGGCAGGTAGCCAAGTAGCAACAAACAGCAGAGCAGCACGGAGACAATGCGGAAGCGAGACGGAAGTCACGTGAAACAATTAGCTTTCTGAAGCAAAAACCTTGGGCAAAGAGAAAACAGAGACTGCTGTACTCACCCTGTGGGCAAAGAGAAAACAGAGACTGCTGTACTCACCCTGTGGGCAAAGAGAAAACAGAGACTGCTGTACTTACCCTGTGGGCAAAGAGAAAACAGAGACTGCTGTACTTACCCTGTGGGCAAAGAGAAAACAGAGACTGCTGTACTCACCCTGTGGGCAAAGAGAAAACAGAGACTGCTGTACTCACCCTGTGGGCAAAGAGAAAACAGAGACTGCTGTACTCACCCTGTGGGCAAAGAGAAAACAGAGACTGCTGTACTCACCCTGTGGGCAAAGAGAAAACAGAGACTGCTGTACTCACCCTGTGGGCAAAGAGAAAACAGAGACTGCTGTACTCACCCTGTGGGCAAAGAGAAAACAGAGACTGCTGTACTCACCCTGTGGGCAAAGAGAAAACAGAGACTGCTGTACTCACCCTGTGGGCAAAGAGAAAACAGAGACTGCTGTACTCACCCTGTGGGCAAAGAGAAAACAGAGACTGCTGTACTCACCCTGTGGGCAAGAGAAAAACAGAGACTGCTGTACTCACCCTGTGGGCAAAGAGAAAAACAGAGACTGCTGTACTCACCCTGTGGGCAAAGAGAAAACAGAGACTGCTGTACTCACCCTGTGGGCAAAGAGAAAACAGAGACTGCTGTACTCACCCTGTGGGCAAAGAGAAAAAACAGAGACTGCTGTACTCACCCTGTGGACAAAGAGAAAACAGAGACTGCTGTACTCACCCTGTGGGCAAAGAGAAAACAGAGACTGCTGTACTCACCCTGTGGGCAAAGAGAAAACAGAGACTGCTGTACTCACCCTGTGGGCAAAGAGAAAACAGAGACTGCTGTACTCACCCTGTGGGCAAAGAGAAAACAGAGACTGCTGTACTCACCCTGTGGGCAAAGAGAAAACAGAGACTGCTGTACTCACCCTGTGGGCAAAGAGAAACAGAGACTGCTGTACTCACCCTGTGGCAAAGAGAAAACAGAGACTGCTGTACTCACCCTGTGGGCAAAGAGAAAACAGAGACTGCTGTACTCACCCTGTGGGCAAAGAGAAAACAGAGACTGCTGTACTCACCCTGTGGGCAAAGAGAAAACAGAGACTGCTGTACTCACCCTGTGGGCAAAGAGAAAACAGAGACTGCTGTACTCACCCTGTGGGCAAAGAGAAAACAGAGACTGCTGTACTCACCCTGTGGGCAAAAGAGAAAACAGAGACTGCTGTACTTACCCTGTGGGCAAAGAGAAAACAGAGACTGCTGTACTCACCCTGTGGGGCAAAGAGAAAACAGAGACTGCTGTACTCACCCTGTGGGCAAAGAGAAAACAGAGACTGCTGTACTCACCCTGTGGGCAAAGAGAAAAACAGAGACTGCTGTACTCACCCTGTGGGCAAAGAGAAAACAGAGACTGCTGTACTCACCCTGTGGGCAAAGAGAAAACAGAGACTGCTGTACTTACCCTGTGGGCAAAGAGAAAACAGAGACTGCTGTACTCACCCTGTGGGCAAAGAGAAAACAGAGACTGCTGTACTCACCCTGTGGCAAAGAGAAAACAGAGACTGCTGTACTCACCCTGTGGGCAAAGAGAAAACAGAGACTGCTGTACTCACCCTGTGGGCAAAGAGAAAACAGAGACTGCTGTACTTACCCTGTGGGCAAAGAGAAAACAGAGACTGCTGTACTCACCCTGTGGGCAAAGAGAAAACAGAGACTGCTGTACTCACCCTGTGGGCAAAGAGAAAACAGAGACTGCTGTACTCACCCTGTGGGCAAAGAGAAAACAGAGACTGCTGTACTCACCCTGTGGGCAAAGAGGAAAACAGAGACTGCTGTACTTACCCTGTGGGCAAAGAGAAAACAGAGACTGCTGTACTCACCCTGTGGGCAAAGAGAAAACAGAGACTGCTGTACTCACCCTGTGGGCAAAGAGAAAACAGAGACTGCTGTACTCACCCTGTGGGCAAAGAGAAAACAGAGACTGCTGTACTCACCCTGTGGGCAAAGAGAAAACAGAGACTGCTGTACTCACCCTGTGGGCAAAGAGAAAACAGAGACTGCTGTACTTACCCTGTGGGCAAGAGAAAACAGAGACTGCTGTACTCACCCTGTGGGCAAAGAGAAAACAGAGACTGCTGTACTCACCCTGTGGGCAAAGAGAAAACAGAGACTGCTGTACTCACCCTGTGGGCAAAAGAGAAAACAGAGACTGCTGTACTCACCCTGTGGGCAAAGAGAAAACAGAGACTGCTGTACTCACCCTGTGGGCAAAGAGAAAACAGAGACTGCTGTACTCACCCTGTGGGCAAAGAGAAAACAGAGACTGCTGTACTCACCCTGTGGGCAAAGAGAAAACAGAGACTGCTGTACTTACCTGTGGGCAAAGAGAAAACAGAGACTGCTGTACTCACCCTGTGGGCAAAGAGAAAACAGAGACTGCTGTACTCACCCTGTGGGCAAAGAGAAAACAGAGACTGCTGTACTCACCCTGTGGGCAAAGAGAAAACAGAGACTGCTGTACTCACCCTGTGGGCAAAGAGAAAACAGAGACTGCTGTACTCACCCTGTGGGCAAAGAGAAAACAGAGACTGCTGTACTCACCCTGTGGGCAAAGAGAAAACAGAGACTGCTGTACTCACCCTGTGGGCAAGAGAAAACAGAGACTGCTGTACTTACCCTGTGGGCAAAGAGAAAAAACAGAGACTGCTGTACTCACCCTGTGGGCAAAGAGAAAAACAGAGACTGCTGTACTCACCCTGTGGGCAAAGAGAAAACAGAGACTGCTGTACTCACCCTGTGGGCAAAGAGAAAACAGAGACTGCTGTACTCACCCTGTGGGCAAAGAGAAAACAGAGACTGCTGTACTCACCCTGTGGGCAAAGAGAAAACAGAGACTGCTGTACTCACCCTGTGGGCAAAGAGAAAACCAGAGACTGCTGTACTTACCCTGTGGGCAAAGAGAAAAACAGAGACTGCTGTACTCACCCTGTGGGCAAAGAGAAAACAGAGACTGCTGTACTCACCCTGTGGGCAAGAGAAAACATAGACTTCTGTACTCACCCTGTGGGCAAAGAGAAAACAGAGACTGCTGTACTCACCCTGTGGGCAAAGAGAAAACAGAGACTGCTGTACTCACCCCTGTGGGCAAAGAGAAAACAGAGACTGCTGTACTCACCCTGTGGGCACAGAGACTGCTGTACTCACCCTGTGGGCAAAGAGAAAACAGAGACTGCTGTACTTACCCTGTGGGCAAAGAGAAAACAGAGACTGCTGCACTCACCCTGTGGGCAAAGAGAAAACAGAGACTGCTGTACTTACCCTGTGGGCAAAGAGAAAACAGAGACTGCTGTACTCACCCTGTGGCAAAGAGAAAACAGAGACTGCTGTACTCACCCTGTGGGCAAAGAGAAAACAGAGACTGCTGTACTCACCCTGTGGGCAAAGAGAAAACAGAGACTGCTGTACTCACCCTGTGGGCAAAGAGAAAACAGAGACTGCTGTACTTACCCTGTGGGCAAAGAGAAAACAGAGACTGCTGTACTCACCCTGTGGGCACAGAGACTGCTGTACTCACCCTGTGGGCAAAGAGAAAACAGAGACTGCTGTACTTACCCTGTGGGCAAAGAGAAAACAGAGACTGCTGCACTCACCCTGTGGGCAAAGAGAAAACAGAGACTGCTGTACTTACCCTGTGGGCAAAGAGAAAACAGAGACTGCTGTACTCACCTGTGGGCAAAGAGAAAACAGAGACTGCTGTACTCACCCTGTGGGCAAAGAGAAAACAGAGACTGCTGTACTCACCCTGTGGGCAAAGAGAAAACAGAGACTGCTGTACTCACCCTGTGGGCAAAGACATCACCAGTTTACCAACTGCTTGTAATCTGGATGTAAGCGCGTCACTTGGCCATTTTGCCCACTGGGTAAACAAACAGTATCTTGTTAATGTACTATAATAAGAGATGTACAGTACCTTGAACCTCCTGCGGATGGTGGTGCCTATAAACACTTCTCCAGGGATATGAACAGAGTAAGGCTCCAACAGGACCTGGTAGGCCTCTGTCAACCCTTTGACCTCTATCTCCATGACAATCACATCGTTCACCTTGGGGGCGGTGTCCAGCTCTGGGACGTCCCTCACTACCAGGTGACACACACTGTGGTAGTCCATCACCTGGATAAAACAGACATCAACTTTTACTACACTGGTGCACCTAGTGAATCTCACCCTACAGCTGTCATTGTCCTCTCTAGGAGGAACTCATGGTCAGTTAGGGTTAGGGTTGGGGTTAGGGGTTACCTGCTGGGTTGGGGTTAGAGGTCAGGGGTTAGAGGTCAGGGGTTAGAGGCCAGGGGTTAGAGGTTAGGGGTTAGAGGTCAGGGGTTAGAGGTCAGGGGTTACCTGCTGGGGTTGGGGTTAGAGGTCAGGGGTTAGAGGTCAGGGGTTAGAGGCCAGGGGTTAGAGGTCAGGGGTTAGAGTTCAGGGGTTAGAGGTCAGGGGTTAGAGGTCAGGGGTTAGAGGTCAGGGGTTACCTGCTGGGTTAGGGGTTAGAGGTCAGGGTTACCTGCTGGGTTGGGGTTAGAGGTCAGGGGTTAGAGGTCAGGGGTTAGAGGCCAGGGGTTAGAGGTTAGGGGTTAGAGGTCAGGGGTTAGAGGTCAGGGGTTACCTGCTGGGTTGGGGTTAGAGGTCAGGGGTTAGAGGTCAGGGGTTACCTGCTGGGTTAGGGGTTAGAGGTCAGGGGTTACCTGCTGGGATGGGGTTAGAGGTTAGGGGTTAGAGGTTAGGGGTTAGAGGTCAGGGGTTAGAGGCCAGGGGTTA
>CM072254.1:41776845-41788025 GCA_036851935.1 Coregonus suidteri
CCCTGTTGATACAGACATCATATAACCCTGTCCTACAGACATCATATAACCCAGTCCTACAGACATCATATAACCCTGTTGATCAGACATCATATAACCCTGTCATACAGACATCATATAACCCTGTCCTACAGACATCATATAACCCTGTCATACAGACATCATATAACCCTGTCCTACAGACATCATATAACCCTGTTGATCAGACATCATATAACCCTGTTGATCAGACATCATATAACCCTGTCATAAAGACATCATATAACCCTGTCCTACAGACATCATATAACCCTGTCCTACAGACATCATATAACCCTGTCCTACAGACATCATATAACCCTGTCCTACAGACATCATATAACCCTGTCCTACAGACATCATATAACCCTGTCCTACAGACATCATATAACCCTGTCATACAGACATCATATAACCCTGTCATACAGACATCATATAACCCTGTTGATCAGACATCATATAACCCTGTCCTACAGACATCATATAACCCTGTCATACAGACATCATATAACCCTGTTGATCAGACATCATATAACCCTGTCATACAGACATCATATAACCCTGTCATACAGACATCATATAACCCTGTTGATCAGACATCATATAACCCTGTCCTACAGACATCATATAACCCTGTTGATCAGACATCATATAACCCTGTCCTACAGACATCATATAACCCTGTTGATCAGACATCATATAACCCTGTCATACAGACATCATATAACCCTGTTGATCAGACATCATATAACCCTGTCCTACAGACATCATATAACCCTGTCCTACAGACATCATATAACCCTGTCCTACAGACATAATATAACCCTGTCCTACAGACATAATATAACCCTGTCCTACAGACATCATATAACCCTGTCCTACAGACATAATATAACCCTGTCCTACAGACATCATATAACCCAGTCATAAAGACATCATATAACCCAGTCATAAAGACATAATATAACCCTGTCCTACAGACATCATATAACCCTGTCCTACAGACACATCATATACCCTGTAACCCTGTCCTACAGACATCATATAACCCTGTCCTACAGACATCATATAACCCTGTCCTACAGACATCATATAACCCTGTCCTACAGACATAATATAACCCTGTCCTACAGACATCATATAACCCTGTCCTACAGACATCATATAACCCTGTCCTACAGACATCATATAACCCTGTCATACAGACATCATATAACCCTGTTGATCAGACATCATATAACCATGTCATACAGACATCATATAACCCTGTTGATCAGACATCATATAACCATGTCATACAGACATCATATAACCCTGTTGATCAGACATCATATAACCCTGTCATACAGACATCATATAACCCTGTCATACAGACATCATATAACCCTGTTGATCAGACATCATATAACCCTGTCATACAGACATCATATAACCCTGTTGATCAGACATCATATAACCCTGTCATACAGACATCATATAACCCTGTTGATCAGACATCATATAACCCTGTCATACAGACATCATATAACCCTGTTGATCAGACATCATATAAACCTGTCATACAGACATCATATAACCCTGTTGATCAGACATCATATAACCCTGTCCTACAGACATCATATAACCCTGTTGATCAGACATCATATAACCCTGTCATACAGACATCATATAACCCTGTTGATCAGACATCATATAACCATGTCATACAGACATCATATAACCCTGTTGATCAGACATCATATAACCCTGTCATACAGACATCATATAACCCTGTTGATCAACATCATATAACCCTGTCATACAGACATCGTATAACCCTGTTGATCAGACATCATATAACCCTGTCATACAGACATCATATAACCCTGTTGACAGACATCATATAACCCTGTCATACAGACATCATATAACCCTGTCATACAGACATCATATAACCCTGTTGATCAGACATCATATAACCCTGTCCTACAGACATCATATAACCCTGTCCTATCAGACATCATATAACCCTGTCCTAGAGACATCATATAACCCTGTCATACAGACATCATATAACCCTGTTGATCAGACATCATATAACCCTGTCCTACAGACATCATATAACCATGTCATACAGACATCATATAACCCTGTCCTACAGACATCATATAACCCTGTTGATCAGACATCATATAACCCTGTCCTACAGACATCATATAACCCTGTCATACAGACATCATATAACCCTGTCATACAGACATCATATAACCCTGTCCTACAGACATCATATAACCCTGTCCTACAGACATCATATAACCCTGTCCTATAGACATCATATAACCCTGTCCTACAGACATCACATAACCCTGTCATAAAGACATCATATAACCCTGTCATACAGACATCATATAACCCTGTCCTACAGACATCATATAACCCTGTCCTACAGACATCATATAACCCTGTCCTACAGACATCATATAACCCTGTTGATCAGACATCATATAACCCTGTTGATCAGACATCATATAACCCTGTCATACAGACATAATATAACCCTGTCCTACAGACATCATCATATAACCTGTCCTACAGACATCATATAACCCTGTCCTACAGACATCATATAACCCTGTCCTACAGACATCATATAACCCTGTCATACAGACATCATATAACCCTGTTGATCAGACATCATATAACCCTGTCCTACAGACATCATATAACCCTGTCCTACAGACATCATATAACCCTGTCCTACAGACATCATATAACCCTGTCCTACAGACATCATATAACCCTGTCATACAGACATCATATAACCCTGTCATACAGACATCATATAACCCTGTTGATCAGACATCATATAACCCTGTCCTACAGACATCATATAACCCTGTCATACAGACATCATATAACCCTGTTGATCAGACATCATATAACCCTGTCATACAGACATCATATAACCCTGTCATACAGACATCATATAACCCTGTTGATCAGACATCATATAACCCTGTCCTACAGACATCATATAACCCTGTTGATCAGACATCATATAACCCTGTCCTACAGACATCATATAACCCTGTTCCTATCAGACATCATATAACCCTGTCCTACAGACATCATATAACCCTGTCCTACAGACATCATATAACCCTGTCCTACAGACATCATATAACCCTGTCTTACAGACATCATATAACCCTGTCCTACAGACATCATATAACCCTGTCCTACAGACATCATATAACCCTGTCCTATAGACATCATATAACCCTGTCCTACAGACATCATATAACCCTGTCCTACAGACATCATATAACCCTGTCCTACAGACATCATATAACCCTGTCCTACAGACATCATATAACCCTGTTGATCAGACATCATATAACCCTGTCATAAAGACATCATATAACCCTGTCCTACAGACATAATATAACCCTGTTGATCAGACATCATATAACCCTGCTGATCAGACATCATATAACCCTGTCATAAAGACATAATATAACCCTGTCCTACAGACATCATATAACCCTGTCCTACAGACATCATATAACCCTGTCCTACAGACATCATATAACCCTGTCCTACAGACATCATATAACCCTGTCATACAGACATCATATAACCCTGTTGATCAGACATCATATAACCCTGTCCTACAGACATCATATAACCCTGTTGATCAGACATCATATAACCCTGTCATACAGACATCATATAACCCTGTTGATCAGACGTCATATAACCCTGTCATACAGACATCATATAACCCTGTCATACAGACATCATATAACCCTGTTGATCAGACATCATATAACCCTGTCCTACAGACATCATATAACCCTGTTGATCAGACATCATATAACCCTGTCCTACAGACATCATATAACCCGGTTGATCAGACATCATATAACCCTGTCATACAGACATCATATAACCCTGTTGATCAGACATCATATAACCCTGTCCTACAGACATCATATAACCCTGTCCTACAGACATCATATAACCCTGTCCTACAGACATCATATAACCCTGTCCTACAGACATCATATAACCCTGTCCTACAGACATCATATAACCCTGTCATACAGACATCATATAACCCTGTCCTACAGACATCATATAACCCTGTTGATCAGACATCATATAACCCTGTTGATCAGACATCATATAACCCTGTCATAAAGACATCATATAACCCTGTTGATCAGACATCATATAACCCTGTTGATCAGACATCATATAACCCTGTCCTACAGACATCATATAACCCTGTCCTACAGACATCATATAACCCTGTCCTACAGACATCATATAACCCTGTCCTACAGACATAATATAACCCTGTCCTACAGACATAATATAACCCTGTCCTACAGACATCATATAACCCTTGTTGATCAGACATCATATAACCCTGTCATAAAGACATCATATAACCCTGTCCTACAGACATAATATAACCCTGTTGATCAGACATCATATAACCCTGTTGATCAGACATCATATAACCCTGTCATAAAGACATAATATAACCCTGTCCTACAGACATCATATAACCCTGTCCTACAGACATCATATAACCCTGTCCTACAGACATCATATAACCCTGTCCTACAGACATCATATAACCCTGTCCTACAGACATCATATAACCCTGTCCTACAGACATCATATAACCCTGTCATACAGACATCATATAACCCTGTCCTACAGACATCATATAACCCTGTTGATCAGACATCATATAACCCTGTTGATCAGACATCATATAACCCTGTCATAAAGACATCATATAACCCTGTTGATCAGACATCATATAACCCTGTCCTACAGACATCATATAACCCTGTCCTACAGACATCATATAACCCTGTCCTACAGACATCATATAACCCTGTCCTACAGACATCATATAACCCTGTCCTACAGACATAATATAACCCTGTCCTACAGACATCATATAACCCTGTCCTACAGACATCATATAACCCTGTTGATCAGACATCATATAACCCTGTTGATCAGACATCATATAACCCTGTCCTACAGACATCATATAACCCTGTCATACAGACATCATATAACCCTGTCCTACAGACATCATATAACCCTGTTGATCAGACATCATATAACCCTGTCCTACAGACATAATATAACCCTGTCCTACAGACATCATATAACCCTGTCCTACAGACATAATATAACCCTGTCCTACAGACATCATATAACCCTGTCATACAGACATCATATAACCCTGTTTGATCATATTACATCATATAACCCTGTCCTACAGACATAATATAACCCTGTCCTACAGACATCATATAACCCTGTCATACAGACATCATATAACCCTGTCCTACAGACATCATATAACCCTGTCCTACAGACATCATATAACCCTGTCCTACAGACATCATATAACCCTGTTGATCAGACATCATATAACCCTGTTGATCAGACATCATATAACCCTGTCCTACAGACATCATATAACCCTGTCCTACAGACATCATATAACCCTGTCATACAGACATCATATAACCCTGTCCTACAGACATAATATAACCCTGTCCTACAGACATCATATAACCCTGTCCTACAGACATCATATAACCCTGTCATACAGACATCATATAACCCTGTCCTACAGACATAATATAACCCTGTCCTACAGACATCATATAACCCTGTCCTACAGACATCATATAACCCTGTCCTACAGACATCATATAACCCTGTCCTACAGACATCATATAACCCTGTCATAAAGACATCATATAACCCTGTCCTACAGACATCATATAACCCTGTCCTACAGACATCATATAACCCTGTCCTACAGACATCATATAACCCTGTCCTACAGACATCATATAACCCTGTTGATCAGACATCATATAACCCTGTCCTACAGACATCATATAACCCTGTTGATCAGACATCATATAACCCTGTCCTACAGACATCATATAACCCTGTTGATCAGACAGATGGAGGTGATTTTATTTACCCTCTAACCTTTAACCTCTGACCTCTGACCCTAAGACCCTGACCCGGAGGTGATGTGATTTACCCTGATGTTGGAGGCGGGCCACTGTCTCCGAGGGAGGATACAGAAGGTTCCAGCGCTGAGGCCCTCATTACGACACAGGAACTCTACGAACCTCACCCCTCCTACCAGACAGTAGCCACAGTCCAGAACACTGGGCACTAGGAAGACAACACAGAGGGACAAACCAAGTCAGTATGCATAAGGGGGTGTAGTAGAATGAACATAATGGTGCACTGATTTACATTTGACATTTTAGTCATTTAGCGACTTACAGTTAGTGAGCAAACGCCATGCTCTACCAACTGAGCTACACGGGACCACTGATCACTAACTAAGTACATTTTTCATTCTGTTTTCAATTTTGTTTAGGCAACACTCAAGGGCAACAGTTTGGTTGGAGGTATACTGCAATAAGCTACATTATATGGAGCAACCAATCATCATAACATCATTGCATCATGGTTAGTTAGGGAGTATGAACCACTCACCTGTCAGTATGGGAGGGGGTCAGGACCACTCACCTGTCAGTATGGGAGGGGGTCAGGACCACTCACCTGTCAGTATGGGAGGGGGTCAGGACCACTCACCTGTCAGTATGGGAGGGGGTCAGGACCACTCACCTGTCAGTATGGGAGGGGGTCAGGACCACTCACCTGTCAGTATGGGAGGGGGTCAGGACCACTCACCTGTCAGTATGGGAGGGGGTCAGGACCACTCACCTGTCAGTATGGGAGGGGGTCAGGACCACTCACCTGTCAGTATGGGAGGGGGTCAGGACCACTCACCTGTCAGTATGGAGGGGGTCAGGACCACTCACCTGTCAGTATGGGAGGGGGTCAGGACCACTCACCTGTCAGTATGGGAGGGGGTCAGGACCACTCACCTGTCAGTATGGGAGGGGGTCAGGACCACTCACCTGTCAGTATGGGAGGGGGTCAGGACCACTCACCTGTCAGTATGGGAGGGGGTCAGGACCACTCACCTGTCAGTATGGGAGGGGGTCAGGACCACTCACCTGTCAGTATGGGAGAGGGTCTGGACCACTCACCTGTCAGTATGGGAGGGGGTCTGGACCACTCACCTGTCAGTATGGGAGGGGGTCAGGACCACTCACGTGTCAGTATGGGAGAGGGTCAGGACCACTCACCTGTCAGTATGGGAGGGGGTCAGGACCACTCAGGCGTCAGTATAGGAGGGGGTCAGTTAGTGTGGACCACTCACGTGTCAGTATGGGAGGCGGTCTGCGGGCTTCGATGGGAACCAGCAGTGGGTACTGGGCCTGAGTTTCTACAACCAGGAAGTCTTGGTAGTCAGCCAGGGAGTCTGGAGCAAACCGTACTGTGTACTGGCAGGACATCCCAGGGGCTACCATACCCCCCTCGCCTGGAAACCTGCCTGGAGACACAACAACACATCCTATTACCTTTAAAGCGCACTACGTTTGACCTCTCAAACAGACATTATACAGCTGTGGTAGTGTGGGCCAGGAAAATAACCTCTCCCTCAACGCCAACTAAATCAAGGAGCAGATCGCGGACTTCAGGAAACAGCAGAGGGTGCACCCCCCTATCCACATCGACGGGACTGCAGTGGAGAAGGTGAAAAGCTTCAAGTTCCTCGGCGTACACATCACTGACGATCTGAAATGGTCCACCCACATAGGCAGTGTGGTGAAGAAGGCGCAAAAGTGCCTCTTCAACCTCAGGAGGCTGAAGAAATGTGGCTTGGCACCTAAAATCCTCACAAACTTTTACAGATGCACAATTGAGAGCATCCTGTCGGGCTGTATCACCGCCTGGTACAGCAACTGCACCGCCCGCAACTGCAGGGCTCTCCAGAGCCATTTTGCCACAACTTTGGAAGTATGCTTGGGGTCATTGTCCATTTGGAAGACCCATTTGCGACCAAGCTTTAACTTCCTGACTGATGTCTTGAGATGTTGCTTCAATATATCCACATAATTTTCCTTCCTCATGATGCCATCTATTTTGTGAAGTGCACCAGTCCCTCCTGCAGCAAAGCACCCCCACAGCATGATGCTGCCACCCCCGTGCTTCACGGTTGGGATGGTGTTCTTCGGCTTGCAAGCATCCCCCTTTTTCCTCCAAACATAACGATGGTCATTATGGCCAAACAGTTCTATTTTTGTTTCATAGACCAGAGGACATTTCTCCAAAAAGTACGATCTTTGTCCCCATGTGCAGTTGCAAACCGTAGTCTGGTCTTTTTAGAGTTTTGGAGCAGTGGGCTTCTTCCTTGCTGAGCAGCCTTAAAGTTTATGTCGATATAAGACTTGTTTTACTTGAGATATAGATACTTTTGTACCTGTTTCCTCCAGCATCTTCACAAGGTCCTTTGCTGTTGTTCTGGGATTGATTTGCACATTTCGCACCAAAGTACGTTCATCTCTAGGAGACAGAACGCGTCTCCTTCCTGAGCGGTATGACGGCTGCGTGGTGTTTATACTTGCGTACTATTGTTTGTACAGATGAACGTGGTACCTTCAGGCGTTTGGAAATTGCTCCCAAGGATGAACCAGACTTGTGGAGGTCTACAATTTATTTATCTGAGGTCTTGGCTGATTTCTTTTGATTTCCCCATGATGTCAAGCAAAGAGGCACTGAGTTTGAAGGTAGTTCTTGAAATACATCCACAGGTACACCTCCAATTGACTCAAATGATGTCAATTAGCCTATCAGAAGCTTCTAAAGCCATGACATCATTTTCTGGAATTTTCCAAGCTGTTTAAAGGCACAGTCAACTTAGTGTATGTAAACTTCTGACCCACTGGAATTGTGATACAGTGAATTATAAGTGAAATAATCTGTCTGTAAACAATTGTTGGAAAAATGTATTGTGTCATGCACAAAGTAGATGTCCTAACCGACTTGCCAAAACTATAGTTTGTTAACAAGAAATGTGTGGAGTGGTTGAAAAACTAGTTCTAATGACTCCAACCTAAGTGTATGTAAACTTCCGACTTCAACTGTATATGTCTAAATTATTTTTGGAAGCTACCCGGAACATATCCCAGTCCGCGTGATCAAAACAATCTTGAAGCGTGGATTCCGATTTGTCAAACCAGCGTTGAATAGTCCTTAGCACAGTTACTTCCTGTTTGAGATTCTGCCTATAGGAAGGGAGAGGCAAAATGGAGTCGTGGTCAGATTTGCCGAAAGGAGGGCGGGGGAGGGCCTTATAACCATCCCGGAAGTTTGAATAGCAATGGTCGAGGATTTTAGCAGCGCGAGTACAACAGTCGATATGTTGATAGAACTTCGGCAGCCTAGTCCTCAAATTTGCTTTGTTAAAATCCCCGGCTACAATAAATGCAGCCTCAGGATATGTGGTTTCCAGTTTGCATAAAGTCCAGTGAAGTTCTTTGAGGGCCGTCGTGGTATCGGCTTGAGGGGGGATATACACGGCCGTGACTATAACCGAATAACATTATCTTGGGAGAGCAGCTTGATTGTGAGATATTCTACGTCGGGTGAACAGAAGGACTCGAGTTCCTGTATGTTACTACAATTACACCACGAGTCGTTAATCATGAAACACACACCACCGCCGTTCTGCTTCCCGGAGTGATATTTATTCCTGTCTGCGCAATGAACTGAGAACCCATCTGGCTGGACCGATTCCGACAGAATATCCCCAGAGAGCCATGTTTCCATGAAACAGTGGATGTTACAGGCCTTGATGTCTCTCTGGAAAAGAAATCCTTGCCCGTAGTTCGTCGACTTTGTTAACCAAAGATTGAACATTAGCGAGTAGAATACTTGGAAGCGGTGGGTGGTGTGCGCGCCTCCTAAGTCGGACCAGCAGGCTGCTCCGAGTGCCTCTCCTCGAGGATATCCTGATATCCAATAGTTTTTCCCGGCTGTATGTAATGATGCAAAACACTTTCTGAGCTAATAATGTAAAAAATAATACATAAAAATACTGCAAAGTTTCCTAAGAGCTAGTCGCGAGGCCCCCATCTTCGTCGGCGCCAGTTTAGAGCTGCTCCCTATATCATCTTACCGTTGGGTGCATCTGCAGGAACCTCTCTTTATACTTCTATTGGTCCATTACACAGGTGGGAGGCGGGGTCGCTCCAGTACATTAGGTGGGAGGCGGGGTCGCTCCAGTACATTAGGTGGGAGGCGGGGTCGCTCCAGTACACAGGTGGGAGGCGGGGTCGCTCCAGTACACAGGTGGGAGGCGGGGTCGCTCCAGCACATTAGGTGGGAGCGCGGGGTCGCTCCAGTACATTAGGTGGGAGGCGGGGTCGCTCCAGTACATTAGGTGGGAGGCGGGGTCGCTCCAGTACATTAGGTGGGAGGCGGGGTCGCTCCAGTACATTAGGTGGGAGGCGGGGTCGCTCCAGTACATTAGGTGGGAGGTGGGGTCACTCCAGTACATTAGGTGGGAGGCGGGGTCGCTCCAGTACATTAGGTGGGAGGTGGGGTCGCTCCAGTACATTAGGTGGGAGGCGGGGTCGCTCCAGTACATTAGGTGGCAGTAATGCACCAAAACATTGGATGCCAACCGATAAACCCCACAGAAGAAGAAGAGGTGACAACGGTAGCTAGCTATAGCTGGTACACACCAGTAGTGTCCTTCGTCCTAACCCTCACCCTAGCTAGCTAACTAGCCTCCCAGAGTAGCTAACCCTAACCCTAGCTAGCTAACTAGCCTCCCAGAGTAGCTAACCCTAACCCTAGCTAGCTAACTAGCCTCCCAGAGTAGCTAACCCTAACCCTAGCTAGCTAACTAGCCTCCCAGAGTAGCTAACCCTAACCCTAGCTAGCTAACTAGCCTCCCAGAGTAGGAGGTAGGTGGGGGCGACACCGATAGACAGTGTTTTCTGCAGTACACAGCAGGCAGGAGGCGGGGGCGACACCGTGTGCTAGCTAGCTAACTAGCAAGTAGCTAACACACGGTGTCTATAACTAGCAAGCTATGTATTGTACCTTTGAGAGGTTTATCGCTTGGATGTAACTGCTAACTGTGGCTCATAGTGTTCTTATGGCTGGGTCCGGGAGTGGGCTGCCTTGGGGTGCATAAAGTGGCTGGGTCCGGGAGTGGGCTGCCTTGGGGTGCATAAAGTGGCTGGGTCCGGGAG